>PVJI01031008.1:0-13543 GCA_004026765.1 Micronycteris hirsuta
CATAAAAGTTCTAGAGGAAAACATCGGTAGGAAAATCTCAGATATTCCACGCAGCAACATCTTCAATGATATGTCCCCTAGAGCAAGGGACATAAAGGAAAAAATAAACAAATGGAACCTTATCAAAATAAAGAGCTTCTGTGGGGCTAAAGAAAACAGTATTAAAATAAAAAGAGAACCAACAGTATGGGAAAACATATTTGCCAATGATACCTTGGACAAGGGTTTGATCTCCAAAATATATAAAGAACTCATACGACTCCACTCCAAGAAGACAAAAAAAAACAATTAAAAAATGGGCAAAGGACATGAACAGACGCTTCTCAAAAGAGGACATACAGAGGGCCCAGAGACATATGAAAAGATGCTCAACATCACTTGCCATCAGAGAGATGCAAATTAAAACCACAATGAGGTACCACCTCACACCAGTCAGAATGGCCATCATCAACAAAGCAACAGATAACTGTTGGAGGGGATGTGGAGAAAAGGGAACCCTACTGCACTGTTGGTGGGAATGCAGACTAGTGCAGCCACTGTGGAAAACAGTATGGAACTTCCTCAGAAAACTAAAAATGGAACTGCCTTTTGACCCAGCAATTCCACTACTGGGATTATACCCTAAGAACCCTGAAACACCAATTCAAAAGAACCTTTGCACTCCAATGTTCATAGCAGCACAATTCACAATAGCCAAGTACTGGAAACAACCTAAGTGCCCATCTACAAATGAATGGATCAAGAAACTATGGTACATTTACACAGTGGAAGTCTACGCAGCAGAGAGGAAGAAGGATCTTATACCCTTTGCAACAGCATGGATGGAACTGGAGAGCGTTATGCTAAGTGAAGTAAGCCAGGTGGTGAAGGACAAATACCATATGATCTAACCTTTAACTGGAACCTAATTAACAAAAGCAAAAAGCAAGCAAAGCTTAACCAGAGACATTGAAATTAAGAACAATCTAACAATAGCCAGGGGGGAGGGGAGAGGGGACAATGGGAAGAAGGGTCGTCAGGAACCACTATAGAGGACACATGGACAGAACCAAGGGTGGAGAGGGAGGCAGGAAGGAAGGTGGAATTGGAGGGGGAGGTGAGGGGAGAGTTTGCAGACAGCTGTAATTGAATAACAATAAAGTAAAAAAATAAATAAAATAAAATGTGTACGTTAATTCCAATAAATAAATAAATGCTAGAAGTAGTAGTATTCATTTTAATGTTCTGAAATAGATTATTTAGCTTTGATCTCTAAGATATTGAGTGTCATGATGTCACAGTCTCTCACACACACACATGCACACCCTTCCCAGTAATATAGCCACCACGTGCCATTGATTTCTCTTTCTCATGGTGAATTCTATGGTTCCCCGGCTTCGTGCTGTGTCTTGTCTCCTAGACTTCCAGGCAGGATTATACTGAATAGTTTGTGGTTTCTAGGTTCTTCTGAGTGACAAATTCTACATTAGAACCTACGGACACCATTAAGATCCTTGTTGGTGAAATAGTTCACAGTGAAAATTGCCAGTCCAATTTTTACAAAGAGACTAGCAAAAGGAAATGAAAGCGGATGCACGTATCTTCTTCAGGCAGCCCAGGCACCGTCACATGGGTTGACAATGAGTAGCATCAGTTGGTGACTGACAGACAAGAGGACTGATCTTGTCTGATAGTAAGTCTGCATTTCTAACAACAGCTCAAGAGCTCAACAACAATTTGTCTCTTGTTAGATTGTGTCCTTTAATGCAGTATATGGTTGCTGGAAAGTGTTTCTTCCTCTGTCCTCCCAACTTCCTCTCCTAAGCATGAATTCCCTCCTTACACAGACAGCTCAACAGTCATTATTGAGTCCACCCTGAGTCACAATGTCCAGGCCTTTTGTCTGGGAAAAAAATTCATTTCAATCTGTTCTTTGAAAATTTTATAGATCCAAAATTACTATTTTAAACTGAATTTTGTACTTTTGAACACTTTGTTTATACTGTTGCATCTTTCCTAAATGGAGACTCTTTTGTATTTAAAGTTATAGTACCAAAATTTGATTTTAAAAATAAAGATTAAGGAAAAATTTTGAAAATCTAGTAAAAGGAAAACCTGCGTTGGAATTAGTCCAACAGAATGACCTACAGAATTGTTTAGGTATCTCAAAACTTGGCTCTGCTCTGCTTATGGCCAAGGAAAATCTTATGAAGTACAGCTGAAGTCCTAGAGACAGTTTGCAGATTTCGATTATATTGATGTAAAAAATGGCCAGTGCTAACCGGTGAATGCCTTCCTCTCAGGAAGCAGCCCTACATAGGAACCTATAAATATCCTTTAATAGTGTCTGCGTCCCAGAGAGAACAAAGGGGCCAGAGGGCCGTGTAGCCCCTGCCCAGCAGCGGGAGAGTCTGGTCAAGCTCACAGGAAAGGGTGAGACCCTGCCTGCAACCAGCAGCCTGCCGCCAGCAGGTGACCTCATTCAGCATGGCTCTGGCCTTTCAACTTTTTCATTAAAGGAGCCATTTTTCACGGAGACATCGAGGAGGCCAACTCTCTTAGGTGGGCGGGGTCAGCGATGAATGGGCGGGGCAGGCGCTCACACCTCCCCCAAGGCAGCGACCCTGGGCGAGTGTGCTGTCTGGGCCCCTGTACACTTGCGCAGAGCTAGGCCAGTTTGAAAGCGGCCTGTACAAGAAGCTCTCATTGGGGGGCAAGGTGAAGGGCTCAAGGGCAGCAGGTGCACCCCAGAGAACACTTCACCCTGCAGTAAATTCCATAATTACAGGTCACGGAGTGGGCGTCCCTTTGAAGTGAGGGACTTGTTTCTTGTTCCTGCAGCGGATACAATTTGGCTGAGATATCAAATGCAGATAGTAAAAATTTAATTAACAAATCAAAGCCTTTATCTGTAGGTTTTAGAACTGTGGCCAACAGTTTTCTTCTATCTCAAGAGCTCCAGTCAGAGCTGAAGAGAAGAAAGCAGTGCCTTTGTACTGCAGAAGACGTACAACTTTTCCTGATGATTGCTCTCACAGATAACGCTCCCTATTAACTGACTGCTGGTTCAAGAAGAGGCTTTCAGGCTCCTCTGCAAAAGGGTTGCATTTTTTGAAAGCCCTTTGACACTTTGCTCTGGTTAACCCTTTGTCTTCAGGGCCCAGGATGGTTTTCCCAACAAGCCAGGATGTGACAGATGATGCATCTGTCCTGTGGGACTACGTGGACAGGCAACAGGCCTGTCCAAAACATAATCAACCCAGAACTTCTTATTAGGAGCTTATTGTGAACTTAGTCCCAGGAGACACATTGAGATAAAGTAATATTACTGACAGGTAACAATTTACGTTTGTATCAGCCTTTCAACGAATGCGTGAGGGAAATAGCTGAAGCTGCCATCCACCACAGCTGCGAATGAGGTAGCAGAGAGTCCAAAAGATAAAGAATGTGTTCGGCCTCCTAGACCAGACAGAACTCTCATGAACAACGCAAGAGAAAATGATGCATGGCAATGTGAAATTAACATGTAACTAAAACATCAGAATCCAAATTTGTAGATGTATGTACTATGCACATAACATACATGCGAATAGTAAAATTATCAAGTGATAATAGTTGAGTGTGATTAAAGGTATTTTTATTTTCATATTTTGTGTTTTGCTCCAGCTTTAGGTTTTTTTAATTAGAACATTTTAAATTTATAATAACAAATTGCTACAGCAGTCAATTGAACTATTGAAGGTGAGATCAAGTGGCCTCAGTGGCTGCTCCCAGTGCTGATCCACATGTGGTTATGGTTTCACTGAACCAGACAGGGTTGAATTGAGTGGAATAGAGGAGAAATAGAGTTCACTCAAGATGCACACAGAGGATATGAAGTGGGTCTGAAAGAAGAACTCAAAAGAGAAGCAGGGACTCAAAGGCCCCTGCTGACCAGAGGAAATTTAGAAATTTCTCCTCATATTACTTCCTTTGCCTGTGTCCAAATAATGAGCTTAACCTGGAGGATTCTAACCATTCTCCTCTAGTTCATCAGCTGTAGTGTCCCTCTTGTTGGTTTTGTAATTTGGAGAAGAGTGAACCTGGTAAGGAAGCCTAACGTAGGAGGGAGGAGGCCCCTGAGACCTAAGTGTGGGAGCAGGGCATATTTATTCATTTATTTGACAGCAGGTGTTTCTCACAGGTTATGTCTAAAAGTGGCTAAAACTCAGATTGGTTTAGTCAACTTTGTGGCACTAGTATATATGGATGGGGGTAGGAGAAATATAGGCAGGCAGTGGAAGAAGGAATAAGATGAGCGAAAGTTAAAATGGCCAGTTCAGAAGCAGCATGGTGTGGTCACCTTTGTTACTGCATGGAAGCAGACACCTGTCCTCACCTTTGTGTTCTAAGTCTGGGAAAGTTTCAGCACTACCATCCCATCTTGGGCAGCTTGTCTCTTGCAAGGAAGTGCCTGACTATTGTGCTTGAGGCTGCCAGAGCATCCTACCTTGGGAAAGGTCAGCCCCTCATCTACCGTCCAGCCCCTCAGGAGGTTTCCATGCCAACCACTAGAATGTTCCATTTCAGAGCATAAATATGATCTAAGATGCATTTGACAATTAAAGCTATTTATTACTGTCATGATTTCTCTTTTAGGTGGTCATTATGTTAGAAAAACAAAATACCTGTGATAGCCTCAAGATGGGTTGCAAGGCAGCAGAAAAACTATAAGAAGATGCCATTATGTTTAAAGCATTGCATAGTTTTCAAACATACTTCCTTGTCCTATGATTAAAAGAGAAAGGATTTTTTTAAAGGCTTCAAAACAATAGCATTGTGGGTCTTAATTTATTTTTACAATTCGCAGGGTCTGCAATGTATTAAACATGAGAGGCTGTTCTTGCTGGTCTGTTTTTCATAAGCGTGCCTTGCTAATTCATGTGTACCTGCTTAATGACTGTGGCAGCTGCAGAGAAGACCAGGGTTATGGAGTTCTTGAAGTTCACTCAGCTCAATACATGTTCACTTAGACATTTGATGAATGTGATCCAGTGAAAGGGAAGCTGGCATTTAGGCTATAAACCCCGAAGGGAGATGTCCAAAATCTCAAATGTCCTTATTAATTTGTTAATGTAATTAATTAACCAATCACTATCTACTAACTACAGTTACTATTTATTAGGTACTTACTATGTGCCCAACACTGTAAGCTATTGTTTAAGCCTCACATCTTCCCTGAGAAGTAGGAACCACTATACTCACTTTCCTAAGAGACAATAATTAATAGAGATAAAATCTGACTGCAGGACTGTTTTACTACATAACCCCTGCTCTGAATCAGTCCCATGCTGCCCACACTCTATAGGGAAATCCATTGGGAAATGTAACACCCTGTGTCTGTGGTCCCCCCCTGCCTGCTATGAGTTACGATATCTTTGTTCAGTAAGCTGTAGATATAAACTGTCAGGTCCCTGTGATGAGATAGAAAGCAAGTGATGTGGCATTCAGGACGGAGAGGGCTGGTGGCCCTGTCTGCTGGAAGTACCAAGTTTCCAAGATGAAGAAGCTTGAACTGGCTCTCTGGTGATGGGCAACCCACGTTAATGTTTTCATAAGTTATGAGTAGGTTAGATGTGAGAGGAGTCTGTCTTAAAACACCTTTACACGTTCTTGCAAAACTTAAGGAGGAAAGATTCATTTCCACGGTTACAATAGTACTTGAGTTTAAATCTACATTAACAAGGTCACAATAAAGCTAACTTCATACCAACCACAGCAGCTACCATTTATTGACTATATACCCTGTGCCAGACATTGTAGTAGTAATTATTATTCATTAGAGCTTTCAATAACTCTAAATTCCTATCATATACCCATTTAACAGGCAGGGAAACTGAGGCCTATGGAAGTAAGTAAGTTGCTTGTGTTCACACAGCCACTAAATGGCAGAACTGGAGTAGTAGTAAGTCTCTCTAATGCCAGAATGTGCAAGTCAGCACTTGCTCACCCTGTCTCTCTTGGTTATTAATGAATGAAAGACCTGGGTAAGGATTCAAACTGCTCCAAAAAGAGATTATTGCAAGAGGCACTGTGCAAGGAAAGAAGCTTGCACTGGGGATCAGAAGTGACTCTCTGAAAACCAAAGCAAATCCATAGGCTGGAGAGAAAGTGAGATGCAAGATGGCATCACTCAGAGGTGAAGGGTCTTCATTTCACTTTTTAAATCCAAGAGAAGTCCATCTAGCAAATAACCCTAGTCCAGGAACAAGGCTCAGGGTGCGTGTGTGGGGGCCCAGATGACCACGGGTGACGCACACAACAGGAGCCTGAGCATCTGTCTCCCAAGGAGGCGCAGACCCTCAGCCGGAGAAAAATGAGTGCCCCCAGAATGGGATCCAGCTGGCCTGGGAAATGTGGGATTCCAAGTAAAAATACTGGTTTGACGTTTGTTACATGTTATTTCCCCTCTGGGAGGTATATGTATAGTAGAAGGGCCTGTGCCATAGATATCCTCATGGTCCAATACACTCATTAATGGAAAGCTGATGTGAGAATGTCACATCGCTCTAGGATTAGCTTCAGTTTGACTAATGCTGACAGCCTGAGCCAACTGCCGAGGCCTCTGGCACCTGCTGGCCAGACAGCCACTCCTCAGAGCAGCATTTCTTATCCTGGGGCTGTGACTCCAGGAAGGGATCAGCTCACAGAGCACAGAGCTACCACGAGCCATTCTCCCCTCCAGTTTATTCTCTGCTACCTCCATTCCTAGCTTCCTCTTCCCTCAACTCCATAAGGACAGCCTCCGAAATGATGAAAAATCATGGCCTCAGGGCAGAACTTGGGACGAAGAGTCAGAGGTCCCAAAGTGAGAGCCTAGGCTCAGTCCCAAACCAGCTATGTGATCCTGGGTAAATCGCATATACATAAAACCGTTCTTGAAGAACACTGTGAGCTGCCAGAACAATGAGAATTCACATATCCAGGAAAAGAAGGAAGACACCAGAGAGGAGCCCTGAATTTGGGGGACACTTTTGCTCTTGGTCAGGTAGCAATTCCAAAAGCAGAGATAGTGGCTGGGAAGCTGAGCAGAGCTTTTTGCAACCTCGTGATACTTGGGGGTGAAACCTAAGTTCAGCCTCAGTGAAGAGAGGGGACTCTGGGAAGCAACCGAGGTTTTCCATTCAAATCCTAAAAGGCTACACACAAGGAGCAAGAGGAAGAGCCCTCATAAGGACTGAAGCCCAACTGGACCCCTGTGTATCTCAGTCCCTGACTGGATCAAGGTGATCAGCAACCCCTCAGAAGTAAAAGGACATCCTTTGGGAAGAAACAGTTCCAGGAAGGAACCCAGAGATGCAGGAAAACACAAAGAACCCTGAATATGTGGGTAAACAAATAACTACTAATTATATAATATAATAAATATGCCCCCAAAGGGTTTTGAATATATGTAAATTAAACATGCACAGCAATAGCACAAAAGGAGGAAGATATGCAAATGATGCAGTTAGTATAAGTATTTGACATTAAGCTTTTTGGTTGCAGTGTAAGTGCCTTCAGTAGACCTTTCCACTGCCCAGGCATCCGTTTCAAAGACATCCATCTCAAATAAACATATTGCCAACTACAAGAAACAACTTACTAGCAAACCAACTAGAGAAAATGCAGGCCAACCCTACCCATGAACTCTCCCTTCAGAAAGCCCTGGGTAACTTAGATAACTGACTGCTTGAGTGACCCCAGTTCTCCCTTCCCACTACCTAATTCTTACCCTTACGTTTTAAATTTGCTAATAAAAAGTGAACTCAAGAAAACTTAAGCACCCCACTTTGGACTCTAATAAAGTCAGAACCTCAGGTCTGTGCTCTCTCTCTCTATCTCTCTCCCTCCCTAGTCAAGACTTGGCTGTTTGGCATCAAACTGCCAGGTACCCTCTGATTGTTGAGTAATAAACATAGTTTTTTCACAGTTCCCCAACTGTGATTGCTGAGTGCATCTTGCAGATATAATAACCACAAGGGCCAGTCCAGCTGCAATGTTGGCTCTGGTTGGGAAAATGCCTGTGGGGTTGTTATAAGTAGGACACCCGGCTGAGTGCCCCAGGCATTCCGAGCTGATAGCATCACTATCAATAAGCTGAGACCAACATAATAATGGAGTTAAAGGGTTCTAAGTTCCCTTCATTCAGAAAATGGTCAAAGAATCAATTTATATTAGACTTCAGTGAGTCAAGGAAGGTTATTATTATTTCTATGATAACTGCTAAAAGAACAATAAAGCAATCAATATGTAACTAACAAACTAAAGGAAAGAAGGCTAAATGAAGAGATTAACTTAAAAAGGGCAATAAAAGAAAGAAAAAGGAACACAGATAAAAAAACAAGTAGTACTTCTTGTCAAGATGGAGGCATAGGAAGATACACTTTACCTCCCTGCATAACTGTAAGAAGGATTTCAACTAACCTCAAAACAAAAAACACTCAGAATTACCAGAAAATTGAACTGTATGGAAGTCCAACAACCAAGGATTTAAAGAAAACATATTTATCCAGACAGGTAGGAGGGGTGGAGACGGGAATCCAGGCGGAGAGGATGTGGTGTGGCGGCAGTGGGGCAGCAGTGAACAGGTGGCAGTGGTAGTGGCTAGCAGAACAAGTAGTCCTACTTTAGAGATACCTGGGGAGTGAGCCCCAGGCCAGACCACACAGCCCAGGGTTCCACCACCAGAAAAATAAAGCCTCATAACTCCTGGCTGAAAAAACCAGTGGGGGTTGGGAGAGAGGAAGAAACTGCTGGTCTCTCAGGAGAGTCCATTTAAAGGGCCTGCAGGGTCCTAGAATGTACACAAGCTCACCCGCTCTGGGAATTATCACCACAGTAGCAGTAGCTAGAGGGGCACCAGTCACACAAGTGATTGGAAGCAGAGCAAGTGCCAAACAAGCCTCCAGCAGTCAGGCAGCAACAATGCCCCCTCTCATACCCCTTCCCCATATACAAAGCTACAAAGTGGTGAAGCAGGCTGTCCCTGCCCTGGTGATTACCTAAGGCTCTGCCCAATACAACATAACAGGTGCCCCAAGACAGGGAGTCAGGGCAGCTCTGCCTAGTGCATGGAGACAAACACAGGGAGGCTGCCAAGTTGAGGAGACAGGGAAATATGGTCAAATGAAAGAACAGAACAGAACCACAGTGAAAGAACTAGGCAAAATGGAGATACAGATGCAGAGTTTAAAACACTAGTGATAAGGATGCTTAGAGATCTCACTGAGTATGGCAAATGCATAAGAAAAGAAATGAAGGCTACAATGAGTAAAATAAAGAAGAATCCACAAGGAACAAACAGTGAAGGAAGGAAGTCAGGGTTCAAATCAAATGAATTGGAACATAAGGAAGAAATAAACCGTCAACCATAACAGAATGAAGAAAAAAGAATTTAAAAAAACAAGGATAGCATAAGAATATTCTGAGACATCTCCAAATATGCCAACATCCGAATCATAGGGATGCCAGAAGAAGAGGAAAAGCAAGAAATTGAAAACTTATTTGAAAAAATAATGAGAGAAAACTTCCCTGATTTGGCAAAGGAAATAGACATATAAATCCAGGAAGCACAGAGAGTCCCAAACAAGTTGGACCTAAGACAACCACAACAAGGCACATCATAATTAAATTGCCAAAGTTTAAAGATAAAGAGAGAATCTTAAAAGCAATAAGAGAAAAGCAGAGAGTAAACTACAAAGGAGTTCCCGTAAGACTATCAGCTGATTTCTCAAAGGAAATTTTGCAGGCAAGAAAGAGCTGGAAAGAAGTATACAAAGTGATGAAAAGCAAGAACCCACAATCTAGATTACTCTCTCCAACAAAGCTATCATTTAGAATCGAAGGACAGATAAAGTGCTCCAGACAAGTAAAGTTAAAGGACTTCATCATCACCCAGTCCTTATTATGTGAATTGTTAAAGACATTATTTAAGAAAAAGAAGATCAAACCTACGAACATTAAAATGATAAAAAAAAAAAACCACAAAAAAAATCAAAGACTGAATCTAAAAGAACAAAAACAAAAACAAACTAAGCAAACAACCAGAACAGGAAAAGATCATATATGTGGAGATCATCTAGAAGGTTATCAGAGGGGAGGAGGAAGAAGGAGGATGAAGGGAGAAGGTACAGGGATTAAGAAGCATAATCAGTAGTACAAAATAGGGGGATGTTAAGAACAGTATAGGAAATGGAGAAACCAAACAACTTATATGCATGACCCATTGACATGAACTAAAAGGGGGGATTGCTGGAAGGAATGGGGTACTGGGAGTAAATGGGCAAAGGAGGGGAAATAGGAACAACTGTAATGGAATAATCAATAAAACATACTTTAAAAAAAAGAAAAGAGGAGTCCGGCCAAGATGGAGGCATAGGCAGGTACACTTTGCCTCCTCACACAACCAAAAGAAGGACACAAATTTAAAAACAAAAAACAACCAGAACTGCCAGAAAATTTAACTGTATGAAAATCTGACAACTGTGGAGTTAAAGAACAAACACTCATCCAGACCGGTAGGAGGAGAGGAAATGGGCATCTGGGGTGGAGAGGACTCACAGCATAGTGGTAGCTCGACAGGGCAGGCTAGGTGGTGGCTGCAGTCCCACATTTGCATGTGGATAAACTGAGAGGAAAAACTGGGGAGCGAGACAAACTGTGCAACCCAGGGTTTCAGCACAGGGAAATAAAGCCTCAAACACTCTGACTGAAAACACCTGTAGGGGTTGAGGCTGCAGGAGAAACTTCCAGCCTCACAGGAGAGTTCATTGGAGAGATCCACTGGTCCTAGAAGGTACACAAACCCACCCACCCAGGAATCAGCACCAGAAGGGCCCAATTTGCTTGTGGGTAGTGAGTAAAGTGATTCAAAGCGAGCTGAGAGCCGGGCAAGTGGCATTGTTCCCTCTCAGGCCCCTCTCTCACATACAATGCCATGACACAAGGTAGAGACCTAAGTTGCTCCACCCTGGCAAATTCCTAAGTTCCTCCCCTTACAACATAACAGGCATGTTGAGACCAAAAAAAAAAAAAAATGTGGCCCAAATGAAAGCATAGATCAAAGCTCCAAAATTAGAACTAAGCTATGAAGAGACAGCCAACCTATCACACACAGAGTTCAAAACACTGGTAATCAGGATGCTGACAGAAATGGTTGAGTATGGTCGTAATATAGAGGAAAACGTGAAGGCTATGCAAAGTGAAATAAAGGAAAATGTACAGGGAACCAACAGTGAAGAAAGGAAACCAGGACTCAAATCAACAATTTGGAACAGAAGAAAGAAATAAACAGTCAACCAGAACAGAATGAAGAAACAACAATTCAGAAAAATGAGGAGAGGCTTAGGAACCTCTAAGACAACTTTAAACATTCCAACATTCAAATCATAGGGGTGCCAGAAGAAGTAGAGGAAGAGCAAGAAATTGAAAATTTATTTGAAAAATAATGAAGGAAAACTTCCCCAATCTGGCAAAGAATATAGACTTCCAGAAAGACCAGGAAGCTCAGAGAGTCCCAAAGAAATTGAGCCGAAGGAAACCCATACCAAGGCACATCATAATTACATTAGCCAAGATGAAAGATAAGGAGAGAATCTTAAAAGCAGCAACAGGAAAGGAGACAGTTACCCACAAAGGAGTTCCCATAAGACCGTCAGCTAATTTCTCAAAAGAAACCTTGCAGGCAAGAAGGGGCTGGAAAGAGGTATTCGAAGTCATGAAAGGCAAGGACCTACATCCAAGATGACTCTATCCAGCAAAGCTATCATTTAGAATGGAAGGGCAGATGAAGTGCATCCCAGATAAGGTCAAGTTAAAGGAATTCATCATCACCAAGCCCTTATTATATGAAATGTTCAAGGGACTTATCTAAGAAAAAGAAGATAAAAAATATGAACAGTAAAATGACAACTATCAACAACTGAACCTAAAAAAAACAAAAACAAACTAAGCAAACAACTAGAACAGGAACAGAATCACAGAAATGGAGAACATATGGAGGGTTATCAGTGGGGAGAGAGAGGGGGTAGAGTCAGGGAAAAGGTAGAGTCGGGGAAAAGGGAATAAGAAGCATAAATGGTAGGTACAAAATAGACAGGAGGAGTTTAAGAATAGTGTGGGAAACAGAGAAGCTTAAGAACTTATATGTACAACCCATGGACATGAACTAAGGTGGACGGAATGCTGGTGGGAGGGGGGAGGGAGCAAGGTGGAGGTGAATAAGGCGGGGGGGGAATGGAACAACTCTAATAGCATAATCGATAAAATAAACTTTGAAAAAAGAAAAGAAAACAACTAGTAAAAGGGTAGACATTAGTCCACATATATTAAGTAAATGTACATTTCAATTAAAGACAAAGATTATCAAACTGGAATGGGGAACAAAACTGAAGCTTATAAGAGCACAACTTAAATGGAAGAGTAAAGAAAGAAAGGGTGGGGAAAGACACAGCAGACAAGCAATAAATAAAGGAAAGCTGGTGTGGCTGTCTTAATATTACACACTTATAGGCAAGGAACATTCCTAGAAATAAAGAAATTCACAATGATCTGCCTAACAATAAACAATCATTTATCAATGTTTCAGTAAAAAGGAAGTCATGCCACAGAACAGGAGAAGAGCGTGCAGGGTGGGGAGCTGGGACACCCGCACTGGGGAGCAGGCCGCTCAGGCTCCCTAAGCCTCATGTTCATAATGAGGAAAGAAATGGCTATGCACCGGTCATGGCCAGGATTCAGGGAGAAAACAGAAAATGTGCTATCGCAGTGGCTAACACCTGGTCTGGAAAATGGAGGGGTTATTATCTTGCTCCTTCAAATATCCTTTTGTTTCTCCCTTTTTATTAAGCCTCAGCTAGCTATGGAACTGTCTTAATGCATCCACCGGCGGGGCTGCCTCTCTGATCCCTGTTCTGTCCTTATTCCCCAAGGAGACCCCTGCTTTAATCACTGCATGCCGCCTTTGGATCAAGCCAGATTTCTACCCTCAGCCTAAGGCCTCTAAAACACCAGGAGAGTTTTGGCTACAAGTATGGAGCTAAAATGGGTACAGAGCATTGAAGTGAGAAGAGTCTTGTCATAGAGTGTAATGCCTGATTAAGTAAT
The DNA here is from genome assembly GCA_004026765.1 of Micronycteris hirsuta. NCBI lineage: Eukaryota > Metazoa > Chordata > Mammalia > Chiroptera > Phyllostomidae > Micronycteris > Micronycteris hirsuta. The sequence goes on from PVJI01031008.1 coordinate 13,105, forward strand.
CAGGCGTCCGGCAAGAATGATGTTTCCCTACTCACTAAAGCTTACTCACTCCTTGGAGAGTTCCCTCTCTTTTATTCTACCATTGTTTCTATTTCAACTTCACTCAACGAAGCATCGATAACAATCAAAATGTCCTAAGATGGAGGAAAACAGCCCTAAACTCTGGTCAACCTGGTTTTATGCTTTTTGGGAATGTGACATTGAAACAAGTTCTGTTCCCTAGATCAATACTTTATTACGCTGAAATCTGCAGATGAAAGGGGTGGTTTCCTGCCAGGAAATCTGTGAAAACTATTTTCATCTTTGCTAAGAGGTAAAATATTTGTCTTTAATAAGCACAGTGCCTGAGACATAAGCATGCTTATAAATAGCTTGTCCAAAAATGTGCATACACACACCACTTCAATAAAAATAATGTGGGGCCTTACAAGTACCACTC
>PVJI01031009.1:0-13552 GCA_004026765.1 Micronycteris hirsuta
TCTGATACCATACACAAAATTAACTCAATGGATCATAAATCTAATATAATGAATATAATAAAATATAGAAGAATAACAGGAGTAAATGTTTGTGACCTGGGTTAAGTAATGTTTTCTTAGGTATGAAACCAAAAGCACAAGCAACAGAAGAAAATAATAATAATTTGGACTTCATCAAAATTGAAAACTTTTGTACTACAAATTATATCATCAGAAAAGTGAAAAGACAACTCACAGAATGAGAAAAAAATGTCTGCAAATCATATATCTGATGAGAGACTTATATTCTGAACATACAGGGTCTGGCACAAATACTGCCCCTTTTTATTATAAAATCTTTCATTACGAAATCATGAGCATGTAATTCTGTAACATAACAATATCACACTCAAGCACACCATATGACATTTTAGGTGAAATGTTCAAATTAAAACTATAAATTACTACACTTATATTATTACCCTACCAACCACACTCAAGCAGGCATTACTTCTGCTGGATGCCATATAAAGAATTCTTACAGGTCAGTAATAAAAGGACAGATATACCAATTTTTTTTACCCAGGCAAATATTTAAACTGAAATTTTTCCAAATAAAATATACAAATGGCCAAAAACCCATGAAAAGTTTCTCAAAATCATTAATCGTTATGGATGACTATGATTTGACAAATGAAAATCAAAATCATAATGACATACCACTTCAAACTCATTAGGCTCTATTTTTTTTGAAAATTAGACAATAACAAGTGTTGATGAGAATGTGGTTAAATTGGAATCTTTGAAAACTGCTGATAGAAATGTAAAATGATGCAGCCACTTTGAAAAACTGTTCCTCAAAATGTTAAACATAGAGTTACCACATGATCTAGCAATTGCACTCCTAAGTATATGCCCCAAAGAAATGAAAACATATGTATACCCCAAAACCCCTAGATGAATGTTCATAGCAGCATTACTTGCAATAGACAAAATGTGGAGACAATTCAAATGGCTGTCAAGTGATAAACAAACTGAGGTCTATCCATACGGTGGAATATTATTCGACCTTAAAAAGGAATGAGGTGCTGATATATGTTATGAATGCACCTAAAAACATTATGTTAAGTGAAATAAGCCAATCAGAAATACTCCACATTATAAGATTCAGTTTATGTGAAATGGCAGGCAAATCCATACACACACACAGAACAGATTAGTGGTTGCCAGGGACTGGGGGAGGGGCCATGGAGAATCACTGCTAATGAATATTGCATTTCTCTTTGGAGTGATAAGAATTAGATTGTTGTGATGCTTGTACAAACCTGTGGATGTACTAAAGTGACAGAATCGTATACTTTAAATGGGTGAATTTTGTGGTATGTAAATTTATCTCACAAAGCCATTTAAAAAAAATGAGAAGAAACCAGCCTCTAGGCGCCTTAGTTATTCTTTAAGGAAGTGGTCCCATCTTGGCATTTTCTCAGCTGGTTCCCATTCTCCATACTTCATTTCATGATCACTTTGTAGCCTTAGATCCTGGCACTCCTAAGAGGCCTAAGCTAACTTGAGCCTTAATGAGGACTGACTGGGCCTGATCACAATTCCAAGGTCTCCATGAGAGACCTTGGATCTCTGCTCTCCTCACCCTTCAAGGCACTCAGAGTGTGTTTGCTGCTTATGCTGTATTTTCTATTGTTTAAAACACATCTGATATGTATGATGTTGCTTTTTTTTTAGATTATTTTATCCTTTTTGGTATCTCATACAGGCTGAGGTTTATGTCAGGAAGATAATAATACTCTAGCCTTATGGTGAGATTTATTCAGAGTCTTTTAAGTTACAAAACCAGGCTCCAGGCCCAAGTTCCTAAATTCATATTCTTCCCACTGTCTCTCTTTTGAGTGGTTCATCTTAATCTTTGATAAAAGCAGCTTTGACTGTTTGGGGCAGTGTTAATTCTACCTATTGGGCTCCTTGGAACACATATTGGGTTCAGTTTCCTATACTAATTATTTATCAAACTACAACACATCCAATGCCTAAGGATGTCAGTACCTGAATTTAATTTCTAAGTTCTCATCAATTTCTGCTTTTTGTCCTCCACCACTTTAGCTCTAAAGCTTTGGAAGCAAGGGACACAATGGCATAGCTACCTTCTTCAAGGGAAAGAGATCAGTACCTGTTTCAGTCCATATTTAACATCTCAAACATCCTTGAAATAGTTCCTAGTTACAAAGTGCTAACAGTTCCTGGTATTTAACTATATTAAAATTTTAGGTGTGTTCTCATGAATGGGTGAGCAAAGGTAAGCCTGGGGTTGCTTACTTTCTGCCTTTACTCTAGAAATCTTCTGTAAACATCTTCAATTCCTTCTAATAGGAAGCATAGCCCACTTCAGGTGCTGTAATTTAGAGCTAATCATTCCCTAGTCCAGTCACAAGACAGATTCCTGTTTTCTGTTTCAGATTTGTAAATGCTTTTGGTGAGAGCTTCAATGTCACAATGGATGGGAAAGTATATGAACATGTCACCAGCCACAATGCCAGCATATATCAGTTTTTTCCTTCTGGCACGTAAGTACCTATACTAGATAGTTTGTTCCAAAGTTCAAGGATTTCAAGTTTTATTCTTTAAACAATATATTGAAGCTTTTTAAAATTTTTATTGTTATTCTATTACAGTTGTCTAAATTTTTCCGCCTTTGCCCTCCTCCACCCAGCCCATCCCCCTGCTCCCGCAGTCAATCCCCACACTGTTGTCCATGTCTGTGGGTCATTCATACATGTTCTTTGACTAGTCCCTTCCCTTTCTGTCCACCATTATTCCCCTCTCCCCTCCCCTCTGGTCAATGTTAGTCTGTTCCATGTTTCCATGCCTCTGAATATATTGAAGCTTTTAATACCTAGAATGTTAACCTATATTATTCTTTCTTTCCATAGAAAAAACATCACACTAAGCTCCTCAGAGATTCCAGGAAACTGCAGAAATACTTTTAAATCTAAACTTAGTTTTGGTAGTGCATATACCTATGTAATCATCAAGAAGGTTAGTAACCCATTCAATCAAATCAGAAGTGCTTCTCAAACTTTCTTCACCTGAGTCCTTACAAACACTTAGGACATAGTCATAATTTAAATTATTATTAGGATCTGTATTTTAAATGGTGTTAGAACAAGGGTGTCAAACTCATTTTCACAGGGTGGCCACATCAGCCTCACAGTTGCCTTCAAAGTGCTGAGTGTAATTTCAACTCCTTAACAGTTAAGGAGTAGTTACATTTATACAGTCCTAAAATTATTTTGACCCTTTGAAGGGAACTGTGAGGCTGATGTGGCCTCTTTGTGAAAATGAGTTTGACACCCCTGCCTTAGAATTAATTAAGTTTACCACAAAGTCTTTACTTAACACTGACTTAAGTTCATCATTAGAATAAAACTGAACTCACTAGCAGTTCATGTTGACCAGTATTTGATGCTTTTAGTTCACAGAGATGGCAATGTTTTGAACAAAACTGACTGCCAATCTACCCTTATTTAAGGTGGAAAACACTAGTGAACATATTTTCAAATCCCACCATGGCTATCTCATCACAAGTATAAAACACAATGTTGTATATTTACATTGAAAGTGTGTACTTGATAAATCATATGACATAACCCTAGAATCAAAACTCAATTTTTTAGTTTGAACAATTTTTACTTTAGAAGCAATCTTGATTTTAATTTATTTTTGCTTTATTGGTTTAGGATGATGGCTGCCCTGAACTGAAAGAATTTGAAGATATTTCACCCAATTCAGTTAGCATGGCCCTGCAAATCCCACAGTATTTCCTCCTCACCTGTGGGGAGGTGGTTTTCTCTGTCACAGGATTGGAGTTCTCATATTCTCAGGTTTCTTGCTCATTGCTTTTACGACCCTTCCTCTAAACCCCTGCCTTCAAAATGCTGCTGGGCCTTCATTTAAATCTGGGTTATCCATACATTTATAATGTAAAATAATTCTAGAAAACATTATGGTATATTCCACCAAACAAGGTTTTTGAGGTCACTATGCCTTGTCTTTATATTTACTAAGAATATTATTGTTTAATTTCACGAGTGCATATATCACACATGTCTATATTCCCACAGTCATACACAGAGGTTTATACTCCTAGTAGGAAAAACTGTATTAACAATGGTTACAAAGGTCATGATAGTCAGGTAACTCTGCCTTCTGAAACAACCAAATGGTATCGACAGTTCATAACAGTGCTTGTTTCCAGGTCTGTGTTCTCATTATCTTTAAGGTTCATTTGAGGTCTCTCTGTAGCTCCTGGTAAACATACTGATTAAGGGCTAGATTTTAAACATTAAAAAACTATTACTTTATGTATATATAGTAATGAAGCAAATCTTGCTGATACCTTTTGTAGAGTTTAATTTCTGAATGATTTTATCAAAGCTACAGTTATAGTAATTATATCCCCATAATATCTAGTACCTTCAGGTTTTCAGTAAAGATTGTAAATATGAGCTGGGTAACCCCTTCTAACCTCAGTCTAATAAAAGAGATGACATAACACAGATAACAAGAGTTTGAAGAGAGGTTTTGGTGATGTGGCAGGGAAGCTCACAGAAGAGCAAGCTTACAGCCTCCGGACAGCAGCCTCCACAGGGAGGTCAGGGAGTATCACGCTGGATGTCTTTACTTGGAAACTCCTCTGCAGAAATAGAATCAGCTCATCTGTAGAGTTGTCTGTTTAACTGGTATGGAAACTTTGCAAGTATGTGGAGAGGGAAAAACGAGGGCTTCTTGCATATTTGTACAACTTGAGGATTTGGAGTATCTTGCTACCCAAGCAATTATCTCTTTTACAATCAAGTCAGCCTGACTTTTAATGTGCATTTTTAGCATGACTGCTTAATTAAGTGAATTGGTAAATTGTAGTTTCCTGCTGAGGTTGAGATCTGGATTGGGGTTCTCTTTGCTTTGCTTCCTCAGGCTCCTTCCAACATGAAGTCAGTTCTTCAAGCAGGATGGCTGTTGACAGTGGCGGTTGGCAACATCATTGTGCTGATTGTGGCAGGAGCAGGGCAGTTCAGTGAACAGGTATGAGGTGGAAAAGGTGATGTACCTTTGTCTTATCTATCAGTGGTCATCATGATGTCCCTCCCTAGCCATCTACATATACATGATCATCTCAGCTACTGGCAGAATAAAACTGACAGACTGGCCAGATAGGGTGGTTACCAAGTGGTCACCAAGTGGTCTTATGGCCAAGCATGTGCTGATTCTTATTTCCACTGGGAGTTATACAGTTGAAAATTGTCAACCAAAATAACCAGATTGGGTTAACATACATATACCCTAATATTGTTTACTAGCAAAGAAAAGATCTTTCCTATTTTCAGTGAATGTAAGTTAATAGTCTCAAACCAGACACATTATCCAGAAGCTGTCATAATTACTAAAGTTAAAGCCATTTTAAAGATTGTTGTAATTTTTCCAGCTAAAATAAAGTAAGGACTTTTTATGATACTTAAATTCTCTCCTTCAGCACATCAATCAGCATATCTACTCCATAAGGGAGTTATCCCATACTCCACCCCATCAGTTTCATTATCTCCCCTACCAGGTCCACTCAGAGGGTGCTCATGACCTCAAGGTACTGCCAAAGGATAACAGGGGGCTCTTAACTTCAAACAGTTCAACATATTCTTTTTCTTTCAAGTGCTCCTGGTGTTCTCTTGGTCTCCATCCCTTCAGGGGCCAACTATGTACCTTAAGACTTGAGTTTTTCAGAAATTTTGTGTTGTCTTCCCGAAGTCTTGTGTTTCTACATTCCAGTGTTGTTAGAAAAATGTTATCTTGATCCTTGAGCATTCACAAAATGCTGGCCCTTCTGTTATCAGTGGCAATAACTGACCATTCTATATCTATAGCAGAAACCTACCAATTTCCACTAACAATTTAATTTCAAAGCACCTTCCATCTGGACATAGCAAGAAAATATACATGTGCTATATACACTACTATAACTAATATTGTTTTTGTTTTTTTCTTGCTCCATTTCCAATTCCTTCAAAGTGGGCTGAGTACATTCTGTTTGCTTCGTTGCTTCTGGTTGTCTGCATAATCTTTGCCATCATGGCTCGATTCTATACTTACATCAATCCAGCAGAGATTGAAGCTCAGTTTGATGAGGATGAAAAGAAAAAGAAGCCAGAAAACCTAGATAGCACGTTGGATCCCGTCTCACAGACACAGATGTGAATGCCAGGAAGCCAGTGGAGGATGGACTGGGCCCAGAACATGCCCTGACTTCTGTCCCCAGGTGGCAGGACACTGCTGGATGGCCCCTGATGGGGGAGACTTCAGGATTATGAACCAAACCAAGAAAGCAATTTTTGAAGCAGACGTCAGTGAACCTAACACTCTGGAAGGAGTCTTTTAAAAAGTCTTATTTAATGTATGCATGCATGCACACACACACTTTTACACACTGAGAGCATATCCTGCATTTAACTCCTTTCCTATCACACAAATAAAGTTATTTTGGACTAACTTAATTTTTTGAAAGGATGACAAAAGTTCCACATTGTTTACATTCTAACACTGTATGAAAACAATGTTAGGCAAGGCCAAAGACAATGTGAAAGTGAATTTATAGACTTAAGGATGATATATAATAAGCTAGTATTAACTAATACCTTTACCTTTTTGTTCCAGTCCCTACCCCTTTTTAAATTATGTGTAACTCAAAGGATCACTCAGGTAAAAGCCAGTAATGATTTTTGGAGTCTCAATGATATGAAATAAGTTCCCACTCAAAAGAATAAGGTTCTCCGTGTCTTTGAGTAGGGTATGAAATTCTTAATATGTTTTCTGATTATTAAAGCTGTACACACATTAAAATTTCATCAGAAGTTGATGAAAGCATGAAGAAAAGAAACGGCCACATATAATAAATTCTAGGAACATGAAATAAAGAGGTTTGTGTCTTCCTGGTTTTATTCTCCCCAGGGATAGATAGATATACTTCTCTTTTATTACTAGGATCTTTCTATGTGCATATTTATGTACCCTCTCAAAGTGTTTTTCTCAATACTCATTAGCATTTTCTGCTTGAATAAAAATTCTTCCAAAACATTATAAACATTTAATGCCTAACTTATTTTATAGATACTTATCGTTTAACCATTCCCAGGTTTCAGAGCCAAAACAAATCTATGTTGGTACTCTTGCAAAAACAAGCAACCGTTCTTAGATAAACTTGTGCACAGCTCTGAATATGGGAACTGGTCCCTGGATTAGAAGGGAGGACCCACATTAGACATGCTTCGCGCACAAACTTGTCATTGCACTCTGGAGATAGAATGAAGCTGGTGGGAGAAGTAGGAGACTCAAAATCCAGAGCAAAAAACACACATGTGATCACACCTTGCTGAAGACCTTTCCACCATTAGGATCAAGTGCCCATTCTTTAACTGGGGCCCATGAGGCTCTTTTTTCTCTGGACATATCTCCTTTCTCTCTGCTCACTCCAATCTAACCAACTTTGAGTTTCTTCTAGTTCCTGGAATGCATCAACTTCTTCCAGGTCAAAGGCTAAAGAAAAATCAGGTCCTGAGACACTTATTCTCTATGTACTGTTCACCCTTCCCCTCCAACTGGCTTGGTCCTCTTCATTTGCAGGATTCAGCCCATTTCCTCCAAGAGCTTCCCTGTCCCCATTCCCCTGCTTTAGGCTGTGTCTTCTTTGAGGTGTCTGCCATTGCACACCCTCAGCATACTATGTAGCTTTCCCTGGACTGAAGCTTTCTGCATGTACCCTGTTCTGCATTCATTCTCTGTGGACATAGGCCTCTACATGTTAAATAAATGTTTTAAATCTCTTGGGCTATGATGAATGAGATGGAAGAGGAGAAGAACTGACCATTCAGTAATGATTTGAATGGGCCTAATTAATGAACTCTAGTGTGACAGACTAACTATAAGGGACAGCTAATTTTGCTTCTCTAATAGTTTCTACCCTCTAATTTCTATCTTTTGCCTTTGATGGGTAAACCAATAGTTACAGTCATGAGCACTCAGTTTTCATTACTTCTTTTGTCGATAATCAAAAGAAAACTAATCCAAAATCTGCAAATGATATTCTAGTTCTAACTCCTCTTATAGCCTCAGGAAACTTTGGGCCACTCTGGACCTTTTAGATCTCATTTTCTTCTCCTTCAAAAGAAAGAGAATACTGGTTGATCTGAGATCTTAAAAATTCTTTGTTCAAGAGTCTCTGGCATGCAATAGGTTTCCAAATATTTGAATGAAGGCCTGCCCCTCTATGGACTCAGATGTTAACATTATAGATGGCTTTTGTGTATGGATGGAAATGACTCCTACATAATCTTCATTGGCCTTTAAACAATTTGATGAAGCATGAAGGGGAACTGGGGCACTTGGCTCATCAGGGTTGAGTTTTCAGAGTAATCTAAATGTAATCAAAACTGATGGGTGTTTTGGATGTGAGACATTAGACAATAAAAACATCATGGGGTATGGGTGGCAAAGGGGCACACATGAGGCCAGATCAATGACTTCTGGTCACCAGCCCCCATTTTTTGTGCTTGATACCCTTCTCTACATTCTGAGCTGATCAGTGCATAATCAAAATACTGCACTTGAAAGATCAACTGACTCTTAAAGTATAATTCAACATGGGTTGGAGAGCATGGAAATACTTTCATTGAAAAAGCAGCACTGCCCTGGCCAGATAGCTCAGTTGTTTGGAGCAACATCTCAATGCACTGACGTTGCAGGTTTGATCCCCAGTCAGAGCACATACAAGAATCAACCAATAAATCCATCAATAACTAGAACAACAAATCAATGTTCTCTCTCCCTCTCCTTTTCTCTCTAAAATCAATAATTATTTTTAAAATTAAAGAAAATAGCAAGACTTTATTGTTGATACTGAAAAGGTATATTGTTTATAATGGATATACTGAGGAATATTGTGAGAAGAGTTTATAATGTTCATATGAATCTTTTAAATTAAACAATTTTTTATTTACCTTCAACATTATTAAATTTTTATTGACTGCTTTGAAAATTTAGGGTTTTCTGTGGTTCCAAATGAATTTTAAGATTATTTTCCTCATTCTGAAAAAAAAATGAGTTTTTATTTTTTATTATATTTTTTCCTTGAGATTCTTTTATTTTCTTTCTTTTTAAATTTTTTTATTTATTATTCAAGTACAGTTGTCTGCATTTTCCTCCCACCACTCCCCCTCCACCCCAGCCATCCAAATCTCCCTTCCTTGATTCCATACCCCCTTGGTTTTGTTCATATTTCCTTTATAGTTGCTCCTGAAAACTTTTGCCCCCTTCTCACAATTATCCCCTCCCACCTCTCTTCTGGTCACTGTCAGTCTGTTCTCAATTTCAATGTCTTTGGTTATATTTTGCTTGCCTGTCTATTTTGTTCATTAGGTTCCACTTAAATGTGAGATCATATGGTATTTGTCTTTCACCCCCTGGCTTATTTCACTTAGCATAATGCTCTCCAGTTCCATCCATGCTGTTGCAAAGGGTAGGGGCTCCTTCTTTCTTTCTGCTGTGTAGTATTCCATTGTGTAAATGTACTATAGTTTTTTGATCCATTCATTTACTGTTGGGCACTTAGATTGCTTCCAGCACTTGGCTATTGTAAGTTGTGCTGCTATGAACATTGGGGTGCATAGGTTCTTTTGAATTGATGTTTCAAGGTTTTTAGGATATAATCCCAGTAGTGGAATTGCTGAGTGAAAAGGCAGTTCCATTTTAGTTTTTTGAGGAAATTCCATACTGTTTTCCACAGTGGTTGCACCAGTCTGCATTCCCACCTACAAATGCACTAGTGTTCCCGTTTCTCCACACCATCTCCAACACTTCTGTTTGTTGATTTGTTTATGATGGCCATTCTGACTTGTGTGATATGGTATCTCATTGTGGTTTTAATATGCATGTCTGTGATGCTAGTGATGTTGAGCATCCTTTCATATGTCTCTGGGCCCTCAGTATGTCCTCCTTGGAGAAGTGTCTGTTCAGGTCTTTTGCCCATTTTTCAACTGGGCTGTTTGTCTTCCTGGTGTGGAGTTGTGAGAGTTCTTTCTATATTCTGGAGATCAAACCCTTTCTGAGGAATCATTGGCAAATATGTTTCCCATGCAGTTGGTTCTCTTTTCATTTTAATGCTGTTTTCTTCAGCCATGCAGAAGCTTCTGATGTTGATGAGATCCCATTTGTTTATTTTTTCCTTTATGTTCTTGCTCTAGAAGACATATCAGTGAAAATATTGCTGTGTGGAAAATCTGAGATTTTCCTGCCAATGTTTTCCAGTAGAACTTTTATGGTGTCATGACTTATATTTAAGTCTTATTGGTCAAGTTTCATTGATTTGCATGTAGCTATCCAGATCACCCAACACCATTTGTTGAAGAGGCTCTTTTTACTCCATTTTATGCTGCTTCCCCCTTTGTCAAATATTAATTGACCTTAGAGACTTGGGTTTATTTCTGAGCTCTCTATTCTGTTCCATGGTCTATGTATCTGTTCTTATGCTAGTACGAGGCAGTTTTGATTACGGTGACCTTGTAATACACTTTAATATCAGGTATTGTGATCCCTCCTACTTTGCTCTTCTTTCTCAAGATTGCAGCTGATATTCGGGGTCGTTTATGGTTCCATATAAATTTTTGAAGTGCTTGTTCTATATCCGTGATATATGCCATTGATACTTTGATAGGTATTGCATTGAATCTATAAATTGCTTTGGGTAGTATGGACATTTTGATGATGTTGATTCTTCCAATCCATGAGCATGGTATATATTTCCATTTGTTTGTATCTTCCATGATTTCTTTCTTCAGTGTTGTGTAGTTTTCTGAGTACAGGTCTTTTACCTCCTTGGTTAGGTTTATTCCCAGGTATTTTATTTTTCTTGTTGCTATATCAAATGGGATTTAATTCTGGGATTCTGCTTCTGATGTTTCATTGTTGGTATACAAAAATGCCTTTGATTTCTGGATATTGACTTTGTATCCTGCTGTTTTTCCAAATTAATTTATTAGGTCAAGTAGTTTTTTGGTGGAGACTATAGATTTTCTATGTACACTATCATGTCATCTGCAAACAATGACAGTTTTGTTTCCTCCTTTCCAATTTGGATGCCTTTTATTTCCTTTTCTTGTGTGATTGCTGTAGCTAAAACTTCCAGTACTGTGTTGAATAGAAGTGGTGATAGTGGACAACCTTGTCTTGTTCCTGATCTTAGTGGGAAAGATTTTAGTTTTTGTCCATTGAGTATAATGTTTGCTGTAGGTCTCTCACATATGGCCTTTATTATGTTGAGGAATGCTCCCTATATTCCCACTTTGCTAAGTGTTTTTATCATAAATGTGTGCTGTATCTTATCGAATGCTTTTTCCGCATCTATTGATATCATCATGTGATTTTTGTCTTTGCTTTTGTTTATGTGATGTATTACATATATTAATTTAAAATTGTACCATCCTTGCATCCCTGGGATGAATCCCACTTGGTCATCTTTTTAATGTATTGCTGGGTGTGGTTTGCCAGTATTTTGTTGAGGATTTTAGCATCTACGTTCATCAGCAATATTGGCCTGAAGTTTTCTTTCTTTGTTGTGTTTTTATGTGGTTTTGGGATTAGGATGATGCCGACTTCATAAAAAGAGTTTGGGAGTCTTCCATCATTTTGGATTTTTTGGAATAGTCTGTGAAGGATAGGTTAATTCTTCCTTAAATGCTTTGTAGAATTCTCCTGTGAAACCATACAGTCCAGGGCTTTTGAGTGTCAGGTGTTTTTTTATTACTGCTTCAATTTTGTCTGCTGTTATTGGTCTGTTCAGGCTTTCTGCCTCTTCTTCATTCAGTTTTGGGAGATTATATTTCTCTAGAAATGTGTCCATTTCACCTAGGTTTTCATATTTCTTGGCATACAGTTTTTTTTTTCAATGTGATATTTTATTTTATTTTTTTAATTTTATTTTATTTTTGTTCAATTACAGTTATTTGCATCCTCTCCCCTCCCCTCCTCCCTTCCCCTCCAGCCCCCCTTCCCCCCAGCCTCCCTCCTCCCCCTTAGTTCTGTCCATGTGTCCTTTACAGTGATTCCTGAAACATACAGTTCTTCATAGTAGTGTGTCACAATCCTTTGTATTTCTGTGGAATCAGTTGTAATATCTCCACTTTCATTTCTGATTGTTTTTATTTGGGTCCTCTCTCTTTTTTTCTCGATAAGCCTGCTTAAAGGCTTGTCGATCTTGTTTATCTTTTCAAAGAACCAGTTCCTGGATTCATTGATGCTTAGAATTGTGGTTTTAGTCTCTATGTTATTTAATTCTGCTCTGATCTTGGTTATTTCCTTCCTTCTACTTGCTCTGGGCTGTCTTTGTTGTTCCTCCAGTTCTTGTAGGCGTAGGGTTAGGTTGTTTGTTTGAAATGTTTCTATTTTTTTTAGATAGGCTTATATCACTATGAACTTCCCTCTCAGGACTGCCTTCACTGTGTCCCATCAGTTTTGGGTTGTTGTAAGTTCATTTTCATTTGTTTTGAGAAACTTTTTGATTTCTTCCCTAATCTCATTCTTGACCCATTCATTGTTTAATAGCATGCTATTCAATCTCCATGAGTTTGAGTGTTTTGAGTTTTTTTCCTTGGGGTTGGTTTCTAATTTCAGACCCTTGTGGTTGGAGAAAATACTTGATAAGATTTCAATATTCTTGAACTTGTTGAGGCTTGTTTTGTGTCCTAGCATATGGTCTATCTTTGAAAATGATCCATGTGCATTTGAAAAGAATGTAGGACTTCCGCCAAGATGGAGGCGTAGGTGGACGCACTGCGCCACTGCTCAAAACCAGAGAGTTTAAACAGCGAGTTAAATAGCAAAAAATAAACAATCAGAACGGACATAATCGAACTGAGGGGATGTCCGACACCCAGGAAGTTGGAGAGGACGTACATCCAGGCCAGTAAGAGGGGCAGAACCGAGCGGAGAAGTGGAGCGAGAGGCAGTTTGCCTGGAGGGACTCATGCCGTAAGTGCCTAGCCAAAGCGAGGCCCTGAGAAACAAGTGAAGCCTGCAGCCACAGCCAGCATAACCGGAGAGGCCAGTGGGAACCAGCAGGGCCGAGACTGACGGAAAAGGCAGTAAGGAAATAGGGAGCAGAGGGCGATAGGGATCGGTGGTGAATGGAGCAGGTGCCATTGATCCCTCCCAGGCCCCACCCCCAGCGGAAATGTCACAACAAAGTGACCTAGGTTACCGGGCACCGGTGAATGCCTAAGACTCCGACCCATTAAAGTAACAGGTGGGCCAAGATAAAAAAAATGAAAATGGCCAAAATGAAAGATCAGGATAAATTACAACTAACAGACAAGGACATAGACAACCTATCAGATGCTCAGTTTAAAACACTGGTAATCAGGATGCTAACAAAATTGGAAGAAAGGTGGACGCAAATAAATGAACAAATGAAGAATATGCTAAAGGTAATGAGGGAAGATATACAGGGAACCAATAGGGAAAAGAA
>PVJI01031010.1:0-13554 GCA_004026765.1 Micronycteris hirsuta
GTTTACTGCCCCCAGTCTGTTCTGTAACAATTCTACATATCAGGAACCACCCTGTTGGCAGTTTAACGTGAGCATAAGCATAAGCTACATCAGTGGTGGTGGTGCAATTCATTTTCACACCTGCTGAGACCACAAGACAGTTTTTAGTACAGTTGACAGAAGTTGCACATTCTCTAGCTGGGGCTACATTAGTGACTTTCAACGAAAACATTTCCCTGTCCTTTATAGTTACCACTGGTCCCCAATTACAAATGTCAGCGTAGGTCATTTTCTTTTCGATATGTTCAAATACAGTATAATTTCTAAGGCTTTCCGAAGGGGCACAGGCACCTATAAAACATGAAGTGAAAGTTTGTTCAACATAAGTCCCTCATGCAAGACAAAAGTCAGAAGTATTCAAAACATTTTTTTGCTAAATATACCCAAATATTTTCATCCTGTTTGAAGGGAATAACTTGTCCACAACAAGGGATTAAACAGGAGGTAATAAAGAGAATGTAAGTCACTGTTTCTGAAAGATGACTTTCAGTTTTTCTTGAGACTTGGTGGTCCATTGTCCCTCTGGTGCTCTCTTTATCCTGGTGTGATGAATCCAAGGTTTTATTCGTGCCAACTTCACTGCACTTGGGGTAGTGAGGAGCTGTCCCCAGGTCCAGTCCACTTCTCTTCTAGTTGACTGTCTTCTCTGGAGATCCTGTCCTCCAGGTCTTGAGTAGCACCTTATCTCCTGGTTTGAACGAATACAATGAACCTATAGGGGAGAAGTCCCTAATACAGGCAAAGTCATTAGTTACAGCTAAGGTTTGACTTAAACGTTGTACATATTTTTTTACCTTCATTTCTTGATCTATATACATATCTCCCACCCCAGTTGTAGCCTGAAATGGCTGCCCATACACAATTTCATAGGGATTCAACTGAATCCCACTTCAAGGAGCCACCTTATCCTGAACAGGGCAATAGGCAAAGCTTGATCCCAATGAAGATGAGTTTCTTGACACAGTTCGGCTATATGTTTCTTCAAGGTATGATTCATCTTCTCTACCTTCCCAGAAGCCTGGGGTCTCCATGCCATGTGGAGTCTCCACTTAATTCCTAAAATTTTACTAACCTGTGTGATTTCTGAAATGAAAGCAACACCGTTATCACTCTGAATGCTGCCAGGGAGGCCAAAGCGAGGGATTACTTCCTTCAATAACGCTTTCACTACTTCTGAAGATTTCTCTGTTCTAGTGGAAAAGGCTTCTACCCATCCTGAAAAGGTGTCCACAAAGATTAGCAAATATTTCCACTCTCAGACCCTTGGCATCTGAGTAAAGTTATTTGCCAGTTCTCAAATGGGCACTTGATATTGCTTTCCTTCTTTTGATGGAGTTCTGTTTTGGGGGTGTTCTTCTGGCACACAACACATCTAGCAATTACTTTTCTTACTGCTTTAGAAATTCCAGGACCTGTGAAGCCAAGGTTTAACATAGGTGGTCAGTGAGTCTCTTCCACAGTGTGTGACCTCATGCAAATGCTTTATGATAGGCTCTACTAAATGCTCAAGAAGCAGTATAACTCTTTTCTTATTCTTTTTCCATAGGCCGTCAGGACTTTCTTCATCAAAGCTCCAACCCTTAGCCTTCTCTAAGTCTGCAATCGAATATTCAGGATCAAATTGTGACAAGTCCAGAATGGGTACCAGAGGCATTAAAAGCACTGCTTTAGCAGTCTCTTTAGCTGCTTTATCAGCCAGATTCTTTCCTCTATCTGCTTCAGTGTTCTCTCTTTGATGCCCCGGGCAGTGCATGACTGCCACCTGTAAAGGTACCTGAACAGCCTCTAATAATTTCAAAATTTTGTCTGCATGCTTAATCTCCTTTTTATTGGAGGTTAATAGTCCTCTTTCCTTCCAGATTGAACCATGTGCATGCAAAATCAAAAAGGCGTACCTTGAGTCGGTGCACACATTTACTCTCTTTTCCTGTGATAATTCCAGTGCCCTCGTCAATGCAATCAGTTCAGCTTTCTGACCAGAGATTTCTGGTGGCAGGGCCTTGGCCTCCACTACTTCTTTGAGTCACAACTGCATACCCAGCCTTTCTGCTTCCTTTGTCCATATAGCTGCTTCCATCTGTATAGAGAGTCCAGCCTTCTAGAGGATGGTCCTGTAAATCAATTCTGCTAGAATAAACTTCATCAGTTATTTCAGCACAGTCATGCATCAGTGCAGCTGAGTCAGGCTCTGGGAGAAGAGAAGCAGGATTTAACTTATTTACAGTTTTGAGGGAGACATTGGGATTGTCGAGAAGAATGGCTTGGTACCTGCCCATCCTTCCAGCAGTGAACCACATATTCCCTTTTCTTTCCAGCAAGCTCAACACTTGATGAGGTGCATAAATGGTGATAGGCTGTCCCAAGGAAAACTTTTCATCTTCCTGCAAGAGCTTGCAGGTAGCTGCCACCACTCTTAGACAAGCGGGCCATCCCCGGACAGTGTGATATAGTTTCTTTGACAAGTAAGTGGTGAGTTGCAGAATGTCACCAAGCTTTTGGGTGGGGACTCCTAGGGCAATGCCCCATCTCTCATGTACATGTAATTGAAAAGTTTAAGAAGGTTTGGAAGCCCAAAAGCAGGGGCAGAAGCCAGGTGTACCTTCAAGGACTCAAAAAGCCTGAGTGCACTCCTTTGTCCACGCTAAAGGGCCATATTCTTATCCCTTCAGAGCTTCAACAGTGGTTTGGTGATAAGCCCAAAGTTTGGAATCCAGATACGGCAGTAGCTAGCCATCCCCAGGAATCCTCTTAACTGTCTCTTGGTACTGGGAGCTCTCATGTGGATTATGGTTTCTTTTCTGTTTCCAATGAGACTCCTTTTACCAGGTTTGAGCAGAAACCCAAGAAACTTAATGGCTTGTTGGCAAATCTGGGCTTTCTGTGCTGATACTTTATAGCCACAAGATGCCAGATGGTTCAGGGTAGCTATAATATAGTGAAACATTGCTGAAATCATGTGCCAGTAATTAGGAGGTCATCCACATATTGCAACAGAATTCCTCCTTCTAGTGCTAGTTCCTTTAAGTCCTGAATCACGGTCTCCCCCCAAATAGTGGGGGAGTTCTAAAACCCTTGTAGTAGGACTGTCCAGCAGTACTGAGTCTTGACCTGAGACTCTGGGTCCTGCCACTCAAAATCAAACAACAGTTGAGAGTCCTGATCAACCAGAATGCAAAAGAAAGCATCTTTTAAGTCCAGTACTGAATACCAAAGGCTGTTCCTGGGTATACTGTTCACCAAAGTATAAGGATTTGGAACAGTGGGGGAATGTCTTGCACAATGTCATTTATGGCTCTTAAGTCTTGTACAAACTGATACTCATTTGAATGAGATTTCCTGATGGGCAAGATGGGGGTATTGTATGGAGAACAACAGGGCCAAATAAGTCCATATTCTTGGAACTTCTGGATTATTGGATGTATTCCTTCTAAGGCATCCTTTCTCAAGGGGTACTGTTTGAAATTCCTGCCCCTGGTTTGAGGTCAACCTTAATAGGGGAGGCTCATTTACCTCTCCCTGGATCCCAGAAGCCCACACAGTGTGGTTTACCTGGTTCTCAACTTCTTCAGGCCAAAGTTGAGCATCCTCTGGCTCCCCACTGGGTCTCATGAGGAACTGCCATGCATGCTCCGGAGAAACCTGTAGGTGGAGCTGTTGTTCCTCTGGAAGAAAAGTGATCTGAGTGCAGAGTTTTGACAGCAGGTCTCTTCCCAGAAGAGGCATAGGACATTCAGGCATATATAGGAAACTGAGTTAAGACTGTATCCCCCATGACACATTCTAATGGCTTCAAGAAAAACTGGCTTTCAGGGTTTCCAGAAATCCCAGTTACTGTTACAGCCTGTCGCGAGGATTCAGTCAGGGGTCTATTGACCACAGAATATGTTGCTCCAGTATCAGTTAAAAAGTCCACAGTGTGCCCCCCACCACTAGTTTTACCTGAGGTTCCTGGTGGGTGACATTAATAGGTCGCTGTAATGAGAGAACCTCTGGGCACCATCAGTCATCATCAGAATGATTTCCTCTTTTTAGCGTAACTCTCAAATTCTCAGGCTCAGGCCCCGTCCTCCTTCTCCTAGGACACTTGTTTTTCCAGTGCCCTCTCTGCAATATGCGCATTGATCAGTGGCAAGCGTTTTAGACAGGGGTTGGGCACCTCCTACCTGCCGATGGAACTTTCCTGGAGGCTGTTCTAAGAAGATGGTGGCCGCTTGGGCCTTCCTCTGTTCTCTGTTGTTGTAAACTTTGAAGGCAATGTCTACTAATTAAGATGGATTCATGCCTATTCCTCCCTCCATCTTCAGAAGTTTCTTTCTGATATCAGGTGCACTTTGGGAGATAAAGGTCATATTCACCATTCTAACAGTTTCAGGGGCTTGTGGATCTAAGTCTGTATATTTCTTATAGGCCTGGTAGATTTTTTCAAGAAACTCAGAAGGGTCCTCTGTGGACTTCTGTTGCACCGCCTGTACCATATTCAGACTTTTCTGCTTGGGAACCCCTTCCCTTATTCCCTCAAGAATGCATCTTTTATAATGCTCTGAGAGATATAGGTCATCCTTATTAGGATCCCACCTGGGCTCACTTAGAGGTATTGCCCTAGGAGGGTTGGGGGCCCCACCTGGATTTTCTTGGTGCATTCTTTAAGCCTCTTCATTTGCCTTATCCAACACTAGTCTCTGCTCATCCCCTGTAAGCAAGATATTTAATAAAGCTTGTATGTCTGCCCAATTGGGATGATGAGTGGCAAAAATGGATGCAACCAAATGAGTCATTTTAGTAGGGTCATCTCTATTGGAAGAGCTCAAGCTTTTCCAGTTTAACAGATCTGACATAGAAAATGGAGTATATGCCCAATAACATCCAGCAGGCTGGCCCTCGGGCCCTACTCTTACTGGAAGTCTCCACAGAGGATATTGCCCTGCCCCAGTAGGGGCTTTTCCTCCACCAAATATGGTTCCCTGGCGGGTTAGAGATGGTGATACCAGTTCAGGCCCACTTTCCCTTGTTCCTTCAACTGAATAAGGAGGAAGATCCCCCGGCCCAGGAGGTGCTGTGGGAACCCTGACCATGCTTGCAGCAGTCATAACATCCAGTTCTTCCTGGTCTCTCTCCTCTGTACTTCTGCTATCTCTTACACGAAAATTCCCTTTTCTCTGTACCATTAACTTATTTCCTTTTAATTCTGCTTCTTTATTATGCAGACTCATAAAAGCTTCTATGTAAGGCATTTCATCCAACTTCCCTGATCTTTGACAAAACAGCTCTAATTGCAGTATAGTGTGGTAATTCAAAGACCCATTCAGCAGTCAGCACTCCACTGAATTTAGATTATATGTAAGCCAAACAGTGTTACAGTAAAAAAACATTTTCTTTTTCATCATTGGTTTATAAGCATACGTTGACCAATTTACCATAACCCACCCCAGCAGGCTGTTTTCTAGAATGGAGGGTTTCCCCCCATTTTACCAGGCAGCGCTCCAAACAGAGGGTACCCAAAACAGACCAGATGTCCTTCTATGGACACAGGCGGAGCTCCTTAACCCAGAAAGGTACTTTTACTGGACGACCTAAGTTGTGACCCAGGATTTAACCTGAACCAGAAAGTGCAATGATTCAATCAAATGTGATAAACGACGAGAAGTGCCAGGGGCTGGGGGAGAATCCCCAAGTGAAATTACTTGGTAGCTGTTTGGGATTCTCTGAATCCAAACCCCCAGGGCCTCTCAGCCCAGGCAGCCAATGGGACTCCCTGCCAGATACCCAGGCTTACCGGGGAGTCCCAAAGTCTGTCCTGGCGGAGTCACCAAAATATGTAACTGGAAAAGAGACCAGCGTTTGGGCTGCCTGTCACTACCAAACCCAATAAACAATGACAGCAATTGAATCTTTATGGGCGCTTTATTCAGATGGCTGGTGATCTGAGAAGATGGCGGGTTTATACCCTAACAGACCATCTTCCCCTTTCTTTGTCCAGGCCAACGTTTTTATACCAGGGCATAAGCAAGGTCGGTAAGGGCTTTGAAGTCCAGGGGATTAGGTGAGCGGTGCGGCAATATTCCTGTCCTGGGAAGTTAGCTGTTCCCAGGGGGGTGGTCATCTGTTTCCTCTGGAACTTGCTCCCCTGGAACAAAGGTCCAGATGCCTCCAACTTATCCCCAGGTGGTAGTCTTTAGCAGTGCCCCAGGAGGTCAGACAGACCTTATTTTCCCAGGAGTCAGAACAGACCTTATCTGTGGTTTCTGAAACAAAAGCTTTAACATATACACTACCTGCTAGGCTTGTGACTTTTTACCTTAAACTAAAGTTTTTCTAACTCTTGAGTCCCCTATCACAAGGACTGCACATACTAACACACGAGAAACTCTTTTTCCCTGGTCAATCATTCCTTTCCTATTTCAAATCTTTCCCACTACCAACACCCTCTGCATCTTGTGAATGCAGTTGAAACATTTATAGACAACAATGGAATGAGGGAGGCTAGAAATCTTCCTTGGCTTCCAATTTAAGGATGATTTTTCCTGTTTTCTTCTTTTTCTAAGTTCTATTTCTTTATATAAGCACTGGTTCATTTGTACTGAAAACTGCTGATTGAATCAAGCTCTAACTGTTTTTATAAAACCATGAATTGTTTTATAAAGATTTTGGCTAGATCCCCCAAAGCTGAAAACAATAGAAGCCAAAATGCCTCTCCTTCCAGAAACAACATATACAGGTATAGCCCCAAGGGACTCACTTTGCGGTGGCAGGAGGCCCTGCTACCCTTCACCGCCCCTGTCTCCCCCATCCCCCTCATTCCAGCCTATGTAAAGGGGAGACTAGGAATAGAGAAAAATTGTCACGTAGTAGGTCATTATCTTAGGGGAAAGGTGTGTGGCATTTTTCTTCTCTTCCCCAACGGTAAAGGGGCAGTGTCTTTCCCCCATGCAGCGAAGAGGTTCAAAGAGGACCCCTCTCTCATTGAGGTTAGGGGAGTCTAAGAGGACCTTTCACTGAGGTAGAGGAAACCAGGGAAGGCAGCCAGGCTTGAGCTGTGTGCCAGTGCTCTGCTCAGGATGCTGTCTAAGGGCAAAGGGATGCCTACAACAGTAACTGATGCTGATTGAGTCACAACAGAATCTATGCCGCTATGCTGTTGGAGGATCCCTGCATGTTACTTGCCTCCTACAAGTCAACAATAGCAAGTACAACAGCAAGGTCAATTAATAGGTGATGTTTCGCTTTCTCTCTATCCCCTAATCCTTTGTCTGCTCTTAAATTCACATGGGAAGAGAAAAGCCTACCCACAAATTGTGTAAGTGGGGTGAGAGGAGGAGAGGAAGTCCCCCCAGCAAGGCCTCACCAACCCTGGCGGGGAGGGAAGGATTTGAGATAAAAGTTTACATTGAATTAAGTTAAACTGAGCTGGGCTCTTCTTCCTCTTTCTTTTCTTTTTTTTTAAAGCATATACTAGACATGAATGGAAAGGCATGGCATGCCCCTGAGCTATCTCCCAGTGATTAGAAAGGGTGATTCATCTTAGCACAGGAGAGGACAACATTTGGGAAGAAGTGAAAATGGTTTATGCTAGTGCAGCACTGAGCTGAGACTGTTTGTCTTTGTACCAAGTGCATTTCTTGGGTTCTCCTCACGTCCATATCAAAAGATGAATTGCTCAGTTAGAGCTATGTCTTCCAGACAATTATTACTGGAATCACTGCTGTGAAATCTGTGTGTGTGTGTGTGTGTGTGTGTGTGTGTGTGTGTGTGTGTGTGTGTGTGTGTTTATCCTAAAGGTTGGGAAATGCTTCATGTATATCTACCCATGAAATTTTAGTGTTGCAAAATACATGCCTTCTCCTTACAATCCCAGTCCCTGTACACTACCTATGAATGAAGGAGAGTCAGGTTTTCCAGCTTTTCTGGTCCTGAGCCAGGCTGCCATACTTCATGCATGGCAGTGCTGTATTTGGAAGAGTACAAGTTTTGAAAACATCCCTGAATCTGATGGGTAAGGGAGTGTAAAGAGCGTGTAAAGGGCAAGTGGCACTCAGAAAAACCTTGTACTTGCACATATTCAGATGCAGGCTCTGAACTGGGTCCAGGAAGCAGGAATTGAACAGTCAGAAGGAATAAGGAAAAGGATACATTTTGGAAGATCATAGTAGATGACCTTTGTGGGGAGAACAGGGTACATTCTCAATATACAGTAGTCTCCCCTCATCTTTGGGGAATATGTTTCAAGACCCCCAGTTGGTACCTGAAACTAGACAGTACTGAACCCTATATGTACTATGGTTTTTTCCTAACCATACATGCCTATGATAAATTTTAATTTATAAATTAGCACAGTAAGAGATTATTAACAAAAACTAATAATAAAGTAGAACAATTATAACACTATACAGGAATAACAGTTATGTGAATGTGATCTTTCTCAAAATATCTTATTGTACTGTATTCACCCTGCTTGTGGTGATGTGAGATGATACGATGCCTACATGATGAGATGAAATGAGGTGGAATTTTTCACTAATATTTTCAGACCATGGTTAACTGCATGTAGCTGAAACTGTGAAAGTCGAAACCATGGATAAGGCTGGAACTACTGACATCACTCAGCTTCTAAAGGTAGCAGAGAACTGGTGGGGGAGGGGCGTTAGGCCAGGGAAGGTGCTAGTATCTTGGATCTTTGGTTCATCTAATGCTCTTCCTCTGAGTCCTTGGGCCCCAGATCAGTAGAACCTTTGGCAGCAGCCAGAGTCCCCAGGCGCTGATCACCACACTGCCATGGAAGGAGGAGCTCTGGCAACAGTGGTAGGATTGAGCTGGCATAATTATGATACCAAAATCTGGCAAGAACATCAAGGAAAGGAAAATATCAAACCAATGTTTGCATAAATATAATGCAAAAATATTAAAAATCCTAAAAATATTAATATATAGCAGAATAACAAATTAGTTTTATTTTTGGAATAAATGGTTGATTTACATTTGAAAATCAAGCAATGTAATTCACTGCATTTACAAAATAAAGAAGAATCATACAATCATGTTAATAGATGCAGAAAAATGGATTTGGTAATCATTTATAAAAAGAACTTCACTAATTAAAAATGGAACTAAAATCTCTTAATTTAATAAAGGGTATCAATAAATGTTGGATTTTTTTCTTCTGAATCCAGGGACTTATTGTTGGCATTGTATTAGAGATTATCCCTGTAAGCCAGTGAAACAAGACAAAAATATTAATAACAAGTATTATATGTACTGACATTATTGTCAAGGAAAAATTGCACTGGAAAGTTGGACAGGTGAGGAAGATTTTATTTAAGACTAAATAGGGGAGTGAGATTGAACTCAATTCTGCCAAAACAAGAGACAGGAGGATTTTTAAGCACTGGGGTGAGTTAATGGAAAAGCACTGGGGGACTTTAACAGGGAGGATGGTCAAGGTGATTAGGCCAGCAGTGTTGGCCAACTGGTGCTTTTTGAAGGTAGGTTCTGACCTTCTAATAGAGACTAGCAGACAAGGATTCTAACATTAAAATTTTTTTAAATTTATTTATACTTAGTTGGTATACAATGTTGTATTAGTTTCAGGTGTACACTATAATGATTCAACATTTGTACAGGTTATGATGTGATCCCTATACTAAGTCTAGTAACCATCTGTCTCAGTGCAAAATTATCACAATATTGACTACATTCCTTTTGATGATTACATTTCAAAGGGATGGCCCCCAGGTCCTCGAGAAAGATAGTCTGGGATTATAAAACTGGCAAGAGGCTAGGGGAAGATTTACATCTCAAAGGAGTGGAGAAATAATTTACAATTGCAAGTTGTCTAAAGAAAATGCTCTAAGAAAAAGGAGGCCAGGGGCCTACAGTCCAAAAGGAACCTCTCTAAAGTTTAATCAAGCTGAGGGGAACTTGAAGGCTGCCTTGGTCATTATTCACAGACAACATGATAGTGTACATAGAAAATAGTAAATAATCCACACATTCATATTAAAATGTACATTTATTTATTTATTGTAAAGATTTTATTTATTTATTTTTTAGAGAAGGGGGAAGGAGGGAAAAAGAGAGGGAGAGAAACATTCATGTGAGAGAGAATCGGTTGCCTCTCCCACGCCCACAACTGGGGACCTGGCCTGCAACCCAGGCATGTGTCCTGACCAGAATTGTACCAGCAACCTTTCAGTTTGTGGAACAACGCCCAACCCACTGAGCCACACCGGTCGGGGCGAAATGTTCATTTAGCAAGGTTTCTCATACAGGATACAGTCTTGTGGGGGTTGGTGTATTTCCAGTTTACCCTCACTTCCTGTATTAGTCCATTGCAGCCTAGTGCTTCCCAGTCAGTGCCCCTTTCTTCCTTTTTGGAAAGCAGGAAAGCTCTGAATTCCTGCAGATGGATTCAGTCTCTCAGTTCTTATCTACCACTTTCACTTTCAGAATCCACAAATGCTTGGAGGGGAAATACCTGCCCTGCCCTGTCTGACTTCTCTCCATTCCCAGAGTGTGCCACCGCCCATTCTCACTGCCTTGGCTTGCCAGATAAAATGCAGGGGGCCTTCTTAAGTTTAAATTTCAGATAAACAGTCAGAAGTGCCTTCCCCTAGGGTGGCTGTTTGTCAACAGTTGACTGGTGTGGGACTATATTCCTGCAGTTGAGCAAAATCTGAGACTAAACCCACAGCTGAGGCTGCAGCTACCCTCCAAGGGACTTTGCTGGGGATTGCTCCTTGTGTGGCTTCATCCCCCTCCCCATCTCACTTTCTCCACTCTTACCAGTTTCTTCTGGAAGTCCTACCTGAAACTATCACTTGCACAGAAATTCTTGTCTTGGGATCTGCTCTGGGGAATCTTAACCAACACTTTGTTCTATTGGCAAAATCTATTATGTAACAAAACAAATGAAGCTTAAACTACTGTTAACTGAAACTGGAAATTTGTTGAAAACAAAATATATTTCATGTTTTTTTGAGATGCATTAAATCTTTATCCATATACACATTTTCTGCAAGTAAAATTGTCCTTGTGCCCTAAGACACGTGAATTCTATTAGCGTGGTGCCATGCTTTTTTGTGGGTTCTATCATGTTAACCAGCCTCAGAATTACTCTGATAATTCTGGGATAAAAATGGAGGGAAAGGTGAGAAAGGCTATTCAAAGCCCAGGGAAACGAGAAACATGTGCTAGGAGGCAGCTGAATGCTAGATGCTCTCTGAGACCAATAAATAGGGATGTCAATGGTACGGCTACATGGGTCATAGCACATGTAGGGATAATTAACCTATTTTCTGTTTTCCCATAATTTACAGCTATTTTACTTTGGTCAGAAATTATTTTTAGAAATTTAAAGCTGATTGGTAAAGAAACCTAAATGATTACTCTTACAGCACAGAGGGTTTATTTGTTGGGCTAAGCTAACAGTCAGGGGCCACCCAACCAGTTGTTCTATTTCAGGAGATAAACAAGGGCTGTGGCTGGTAGCCTCAGGGATGGAGAGAAAGAGACTGCTGCATCATAGGCACAGCCACTCTGTTATCAGAATCTTTGCCTGTCTGAGTCTAGAATTTGCCCCAGAGAGATTCTTCTCTGGCTGGCCCTGAGAATTGCCTTTGTCTTCCTTTTGGTACCTGAGCCTGCTTTCTCCACATTTTTGAGTCAGGAGCTCTGTGCCTGAAGGATTGAGCTGGGGAAGGAAATGAATGAAAGAAGAAATTCTATTTGGATCATGGGGCTTTTATGTATTCTAACAATTCTTGCCTCTCACCTGTTCTTGGTCCCAGCAAGCAGGGAATACAAGGGCAGTGACTGTTAGCTACGGCCCCCTATAGGAGACCTGTTTGCTGAGTGGGTCCAAATGGAAGCAGGACATTGATCCAGTTTCCTGGTCTGGTCCGTTTGGAAACACAAATGCACTTTTAATAAAACAGCAGCAACAATAGCTGATAACTGACAATAGTCAACACTTACTTACACAAGTGTCATTTGGAGATAGGCACTGCTCTTCACATGTTACACATATTAACCCTTGTAATTCACACAACCCTTTACAGATATTATTGTCCCCATTTCACAGATGAGAAATCAGGCTCAGAAAAGTTCATAAAGCTATTAAGAGACAGGGCTGGGATTTAAACCCAATAAATTTGATCAATAATCTATACTTTTAATCCTCTATGATGTGCTTGGTGGGAATCATGTACTTGACTAGCTCATTATTTGGTCCATTTTAACGTTATCTTGTGTCAGCTGATGGTCATTGGCACCAATTTAACATCTCCCATCTGGGGAGCAGTGAACAAAGAAACTATTATTGCAAGACAGCTCAAATAAACAGCACAGCTGTAAAGTGGCTCAACTGTGATACAGCATTGCTGAGCAGCAGCCCTGGGGCCAGGTTCCTCTCCTGTTGTTCTTGTTTCAAGGAGACATCATCTGTGTTTCCATCACCCAGGAAAATCACAACCTTCAATCTTGCATGGGAAAAAAGTAATCTCTCAGAATCACAGGTGAACTGGCTTATATAGACAGAACTCCCCATCTCTGGTCCCTGATTGGTCTGTCCTTATGCATATGAGGAATCCAAATCCTCACAGTTTGATTGGTCTTAATGGCACTGTGCTGATTGGTCAGAATAGAGCCACTCTGGTTGGTTGGAGCTACAAAATCAATTGGATGATAAAGCCTCAGTCCTTATTGGATGAAATGGGATTCCAGGAACTCCTTTGTAAGGGCTGCTCAGAGTGCAGAAAGAGTACAAGAAGGCAGTTCAGTGCAGGCAAGTAGTTCAGTGCAGGTTTTTCCCTGAAGAGAAGTTTGCCTGAGAGGCCCCTGTGTAGGAATGGCTTCTAGGCTCTGTTTTTTAAAAGTTGAGCCCAGTTAGTCACCAGGAGTCCTTCTTAGTAGGTATCTTCTTTCTCAGGATTCACACATGTAATTATTTGTTCAGTATTGTTTAAGAAGAGAGAATGAGTTTTGTGTTAAGGGAATGTTAAAAAGAAAAGAATGTATTACAGTTCAGAAAAATGCAATTCTGATCTTGACTGGATAGCTCAGTTGGTTGGCTAAATCATTGTCCTTATACACCAAAGTTTCAGGTTTGATCCCTGGTCAGGGCACATACAAGACTCAAACAATGAATGCATAAATAAGTGGAACAACAAATTGATGTCTCTCTCTCCACTCTCTCTCCCTTCCTCTCACTCTCTAAACTCAATTTAAATAAAAGAAAAATGCATAGGTTTACTCTATGTAGCAAGCAGTTTATGACCATGTCTTATGAGCAAACAACACATTTTCACTTTTTCTTATTTACCCATTTCTTCCAACAATATAAATTCTCTCCACCATACATGCTCTGGTGAGTACATTTTCCTCAGATTCATTAAACTTATGGGGATGTTTTTCACATCTTATACAATGAAGCCCTGGGAAACTGGCTAGGACCTTAGAGTTGACTTGGGCCTCCTGCAGAACCAGTGGCTGAATGAAGACACTCTTCTTTGGGAAACCGCAGGT
>PVJI01031011.1:0-13474 GCA_004026765.1 Micronycteris hirsuta
ATTATTTTAGTCTGATGCATATGAAGAGCTAACTCCCTCTTGCTCTGTGTGCAAAGACTGAGCCTCAGGACTGAGAAGTAGGGTTTTATGTTCTGTGGCCAGGAATTCCAGCTAAAGCCTCAGAGAAATGGGCTTAAATCCAGAGAAAAGCAGGCAGAGCTTCTTAAAGGTGAAATTTACTTGGTCTCACTATTTCCTTGCCTTTGGACGCATGCTTTTGCGCCTGGGCTGTTCAGTGGAGAAGGCTCAGGAGTGGGCTCACCCATTCACTTAAAAAAGTGGAAGTGGATGAGCAGACCATGAGAAAAAAACAGCCCTTTAAGGTAGGTTCAGGATCAAAGTGAATGTGATAGATCAGTTACTTAACACAAAGCGATAGAAATCTATGGAGTAGAAAGATTACTCAGGCCTTGGTGCCTGTGGGAATCCTGGCTGCTGCGATTACAGGGCCTTAACCAAAGCGCCCTTGTCCTTGGTAGCGGCTGAAGTTCTGGGTTAGAAATTAAGAATCTACTAGAAACACATACCAATAAATCACAGGTAAGGTAGATAAGCAGGTAATTTTTAAAACTGATTTCTCAGACTGAAAGTGTAAGTGAAAAATAGTTAGAAAGTCATTTTTTTTCCTTTTAGAGAAGAGGAGCTTGGGTCAGTCACTTAAGCTTTCCCACCTCTTTTTAGGGCCAAGCCCTCAAGTCCTTTGGACTCCTGCTGGAGGGCACCACACCCAGCAATTGACCCAAGTCGCACACAGTCTGAGAAGGGTTAGAATTCCTAACACCCAGAAACTAGCATTCCTCTCGAAAAGAAATATGCTCCTTACACTTTCCCTTCACCTTGACCTTCAGGCTGCCTTTGTAACTTCTTTTCCCCTGCAAGTATTTCTTTAGAATGGGGAGGTGGTGGGGGTAGAGAAGCAAGGAGAGAAGAATTTAGACATTTTAGAGGTGAGAGAGAAAGTCAAGAACATCTGTGCTCTGGTCTCCTTTATAGATAAGCAAAAAAAAAAAAAAAAAAAAAATGAGGAATACTTCTAGAAGGAACTTTCAAATGCAGATTCTGATTCAGTAAGGTATGGGACCCAGCCTAAGATTCTACATTTCTATCAAGCTTCTGGGTGATGCTAATCCTCAACTACTCTTTTGAGTTTCAAAGGAGTAGATCAAGTGGGTAGCTTCAGGTTTTACATCTAGTTAATGGTCACTCTGGTGACCATAATGAATATCAATTTCACATGGTTCAGAGTTTTGCAACTCTAAGCAAGCTTCTTAAACTCTCTGAATTATAGGCTACTCATCTATAAAAAGTATAGTTTTATGGGATTTGTGACCCTTTTGCCTAGCCAGTGGAGAACAGCATAGTCTTCATTTAGACCTTTATTCACAAAGTAGAGCAGTATATGGGGAAAATATCGAATTGGGAGCCATGAGCCCCTGGGTGACCTGGCTACGTGACCAGATGAAATGACTCAGGCCTCATTTCTCTTCTCTGAAATGAGAGGTTAGTCTGAGGAGATTTTCTTTCTCTTTCGTTCTTTTCTCTTCCTTCCTTCCTTCCTTCCTTCCTTCCTTCCTTCCTTCCTTCCTTCCTTCCTTCCTTTCTTTTCTTTCTTCTACCTTTTCCCCCCTCTAAGTAGAGTTCAGTGTTTACAATAGGCAGTTCTTTAGACAGCTTTCTCCTGGGCAGACATGAAAATACAGGAAGAGTTAACATTTGCCTGGTGCCCATCACTCTTCTAAGACCTTAGTGTATGGTAACTCATTTCATCTTCATTGCAACCTTATGAAGTAGATACTGTTATCTCCACTTGACAGATGAAGAAGCCGATGCCTGGAGAGGCTTAAGGTCGTGCAGGTTTTAGTGGAAGAGTCAAGATCCAGGTAATATGGCCTCAGTCTCTGCTCTCATTGACTCAGTTAACAATCATGGTCCAATGATAAAGAGTTTTTCGCTATAGATTACCTTCAGAAGTATACTCTGTATCAGGTAGCCATATTGTGAGTTGTCATTATCACTATGGTCACCTCCACCGTATAGGTAAGAAAATAAAGATTCACATAAGTGGTAAATGGAGAGGCCAAGGTTTAAGTTAAGTCTGTTTGGGTCCAAAGCTATGTCCTTTGTAGTGTCCCTGCCCCTCAAACCTGAAATTCTAGCTATGAACACCAAACTTACACTGAGATGTGAGAAAGCTTGGTCTCCTCAGCTGATCAGCCTGGCAGAGATGGGGTCCCTGAAGTATTTCTAACAGTTTGTGGCTGGTATTAAAAATTAAAAATAAATTGCCCTGGCTGGTGTAGCTCAGTGGATTGAGCGTGGGCTGGGAACCAAGCGGTCCCGGTTCGATTCCCAGTCAGGGCACATGCCTTGGTTGTGGGCCAGGTCCCCGTGAGGGCCATGTGAGAGGCAACTACACACTGATGCTTCTCTCCCTCTCTTTCTCCCTCCCTTCCCCTCTCTCTAAAAATAAATAAAAATAAAATCTTTAAAAAAATTAAAAATAAATTGCTTTTATGAATGGATTTATCATCTACTAAACTTGCTGTATGTACTTGTTAAATGTGCTAATACAGATGTAGATACTTTTGGATTTCCTTTGTAGACAATAGTACTATTTATAAATAAAAACATTTTTTGATTTTTACTTTAAAAAATCTCTTCTATTTCTAACATTCCTCTACTTGGAACAAAATATTCCTAGTTTAAATAAGTACAGTGATTTGGAGTTCTGGTCTCTTTCTTTCTGCAGCATATCAATGGTTCATTCAATGCCAAGTTCTTGAGCAGGAACAGAGACCCATAATTACGCATAATTTCTATGGGAAAATTTGTCCAGCTTTCTTGCTCCACCGGAGGACACATTTTTCCAAGAACACAAGGAGTGAGGTAGAAAGTCTTGATGTTTGTAGACTTTTAACATTCTAATGCCTAGGAATATTCTGAAGTTATATTTTAAGTTTTGTCACCCAGCTGACTATCCCAGTTTTTGGTTGTAACCCCATGAGATCACCACAGGCCCCTTAATTACAAATTATTCCAACGACAACCCGCACCCTTCGGTGGGCCACAGTACGCAGAAATCATTGGCTGTCTCTCAAGGCGAGGAAATCTTACAATTAACTTGTTTTTTCAAAACAGGATTTAAAAAAAAAGACATCTAAGGCATTTTCCTGCTTCATAAAGAATTAAATGACCACCCCAAAATGGTGGGATGTCCCTTTCAGGAAAATGACCCCAAGAGCTTTCTTAATAATATTTTGCATATGTATGACAAATGCCATCTTTACACACTCTGTTTGTTTCCTCGTTTTGTCCTCACGGGAACTTGGAGAAGCGGTCAGTCCCCTCCCTTCCACAGGGGAAGAATTCAGGCTCCCGGCAGCCAGGGGCTCGCTGGTGGTGCAGCCCAGCCAGGAGTGCGTTTCAGGCCTTTGGTTTCTTGTCCGGGCCTTTCTTCACTCCACCAGGGCTGAGGTTCTAACATCCTGCACATGCCCTGTGGAAGCGGCCGTATAAAATGCAGACTTTTCTAAGTCTGTTTACTTCTGACCCTGGAAAGATTTAAGAGACAGTAGTAACTCTTTTTTTTTCTTTTCTCAAGTGCCTGTGAAGAAATGACTATCTGTAGTGCTACTCTTCTGGGCCAAGGAAGGATCCAAAGCTATTTCCATCGGGCACAGTTTCCAGAATCTTTTTGCTGCTTCCCCTAACCAGGAGGTCGTCCTGCAGAACTTGGTATGGCACCTTGACAGGTTGGCCATGGCAGAAACGCAGGCATTGAAATAGAAAAGGCAGTCTTTTCTATATGCAAACTCACTTTCAGAGGGAGGAGCCCCCAGAGAGACTGATTTTTGAAAATAGGTAACTACTTGTTCAGTTGTCATGGAGCTTTTAAATAGTGAATGGATCTAGTGAATTTTTAAAAGATAATTCAAGCCCTGGCTATTGTGGCTTAGTTGGTTGAGTTGGTTGGAGCGTCATCCCCTGCATCAAAGGATGGGGGTTCAATTTCTGGTCAGGACAGATACTGAGGTTGCGGGTTTGATCACAGGTCAGGAGCATATGGGAGACAACCAATCAATGCTTCTCTCTCATATTGATGTTTCTCTCTCCCTTCTTCTCTCTAAAATCAATAAATATACATTTTGAAAATTTAAAAAATAATTCTATTATGAAAATATTTCAACTTGACTTTCTTCAAACAGTCACAGGTCACATGATTTGAACAGCCACACTGAAAAGAAACATTGGAACTTCCAAAAGACAGTTGGTGGTGAGTGAGCTTCTGCACTGCAGAGGCTGAGCTGTCTTGCCTCCATAAGAACTCTCGGTATCTCAAAGACACAGCCAGGAAACACCAGTGAAATGAGCCTTCAGAAAATCTGTACTTACATGGGAATGGGTTTCAGTAGAGGCCTTTACTATTTTCCCAGTAGTAAAGGAAGTGAATGCCGCCCCCCTTTCCTGCTCTGCCCTCAGGCAGAGCATGGTCTTCAGATCTTTCTAAATAAGAGGAAGCTCCAAAAAGAGCATCCTGGCACTTAGCCAACTCCAGATTTGGGTGCCCAGGTGACAAGGAAGTTCCCTTTTATGTGTCTTTTCCATGAAATGCAAGGGCACTTGCATGACTTTCCTGTGGCCGTCATAGTTAGTTACCATGAACTGTGTGGCTTAAAACAACAGAAATTTATTCTTTCACAGTTGGACAGACCTGAAGTATAAAATCAAGGTGTTGGCAGAATTGTACTCCCTCCAAAAATTCTGGAGGAAAATCTTTCTTTGCCTCCTCCAACTTCTGGTGGTTCTAGGTGCTCCCCACTGTGGTCGCGTAAATCAGCTCTCTTCCTCTGTGGTCACGTGGCCTTCTCCTCTAGGTCTGTGTCTTCTCCTACCCTTTCTCTGGAAAGAACACTGGTCACTGGATTTAGGGCTAACCCAGCTAATCCAAGATGACTTTCTCATCTCAAGAACTTTCATTTACTCACATCAGAGAAGACTCTTTTTCCGAATAGGGACACATTCACAGGTTCCAGAGGTTAGGACTCGGAAAGACTTTTTTGGGTGCCACCATTCAACTCATTACAGCACTCATGCAAGTAAACTCTCAAAAGTGCCCTGAATCCTCAGGGTAGATGCAGTCAATTCTGTATTTGCATTTCTCAGGGGACCCAGGTTTGAAGAGCTATTTTTCCAAATGAATTTTATGGTGGAATGGTTTTAGTAATTTGTTAATGGTTTTAGTAATTTAGTAATAAGTTAAGCAATAAGCACATTTTTTTTTTGTTTTGTTCCTCTTTTTGTTTATTTAGGTGTGAAATTCCTCAGGACCTTTAAAGAAGCTGATGGCTTTTCAAAAAAGGGATGAAGTGCATAATATGTCCCAGGTGGGTACGTTTTTGAGCTATTTTGTTCTGTCTGGCTTTCCTAGAAAGTGCAGTGTAAGGCAAGGCTTAAGTTCAACCTTTCTAGTGGGAACTGTTACGCAGGGAGCCAGAGTCAAGGGCAAGGCCCATCCCAGACAGATGGCAAGCCAGTACCAAGTATGTCCTGGATCTGTTTGTTGGTAGCCTAATCCCAAGGGACAGCTCAAAGAGCTGGATGAATTGTGTTTGGAGCTCTCTGCTCAGGGAAGGAAGGGAGCAGCAGTTATCCACTGGCTCCTTCCTCAGTGAGCCCACAGAAAGTTGGCCTTCCCGACCCATGCAGGCTCTGCATGTCCAAGCACCTAGCAGGTCTCACCTCAGCCCCTGCCTCTGCATATGTGTGGCGTCAGCATTGTCAGGAAGCTGATCAGAATGGCACAGGTGTGGCCACACCGCAGTCACTGCTGTAGAAGACAGCGGAGACCGAGAGGACGTGAAGCTGTGCTCACGTGTCTGATACACTCAGAGACCATCCCATGGAAACATATCTTCCCTGGAAGGCTCTTTGAGAAACCACTTTTTAAAAATTAAATTGCCATGTTATGTCATTTTATTAACAACCTTACTTTAATCCTGCTTACACATTCTGGTGTCATTTTCCCTCAGCTGTCGATAGACTCATTGGACAAAATATATAGAAATATAAACTATAAAGCCTTTTATGTTTTAAGCCAGGAGAGAATTCATTCTTGAAAGAACTCTTTCTACTGGAAAGCACATTCCTGGAGTTGATTTAATTTTAGCTTTATTTGTATTCATATCTGCTGATTACATGCTATGAAAATGGGAAGATTTCATAGCATGCAATCAGCAAGCAGTCCTGCTCATTCGACTGATGTGGTAAATACCATCTTACAAATCAAAAGGGAAAAAGAATACACAGAAAGTCCTTATCTAGCTCAATGGGAGGAAAAGAAAATATAAGAGGGGAAAAAAAAGAAAAGAAAAATGGTCTGGCTCCAATTTTGGGATGGTCACATTAAACAAAAGGATCAGTAAAGGGAAATGTATTCCTTTGAAATGACTGTCATTGGCTGAATGGAGGCTGAGAGGAAAGTAATGATGGAAAACAAAGCCTGTGAGCGTACTAACTTTTCCTGGTGATGAAGGGTGCATGGTCACACTTGCAAGAAGAGATTCAGATGTTGCAAAGGAACCGATGTCCAAGAGACCTGCTGACTATGTTCCCTGAGAGACCTCGTGGACCGCCACTGCCCCTCCTGACTGGGACGCTCACACTGAGGCTAAGTGACAAAGAAATAAAGCTGCACATTTTTGAAACCACTGAAGTTTGTGTCTCTTTGTTACAGAAGCTTAGCCTTAGCATAACCAACAATATGGGAATCATGAAATACCACATTTGGATGGCAATTGCAAGCATTGGATTACATGCTGCTGCAAAAGAGCTTCAATGGCATATTTAACATTTGGTTTCTTTAAAAAACGCAGAAGGAAGTACGTCAGTTTTAGGATGCTGCATGGTAGATATACTGATTTGTTGTATAATTTTTATTATTTTCTCCAGATTTGAAATATGCAATACAAAGACTAAAAGAGAAAAATGATAAAGGAAATATATTTGTTATAAATGTAGAGATATAGTCAGAATTTAGGACAGTCTCAACTCTGCTGCTCAGTAAAATCCCCAGGAATTGTTTTATCTTTGACTTTGTTTGACCTTACTGAATTTTGGCTTCTCCTTAAAATGTTCCTCCTAGTCCCAAGATAACCACTAGAATCTTCCAGAATTCAGGCAGCCTCATTCATTACAAATGGAAAAGACCGTATTCGCCCCCAATTAGGTAAACCATTGCTTCATTAAACACTTATTAAGATTTTATTCTTTGCCAAGTATTAGTAACACAGAAATGGCTCAGACATGCTTTCTTACATGGAGAAGCTCAAAGTCATCATCCAAACATCTATAATTGTTTTTCTTTCTGCATAAACATTGTTTTCTGAAATGCTCACACATTGCCATTTACGATGTGCGTTGGGCAACTGATGTGGAACCGGAAACCGTTCTTTCCTGCTGGGACTCCTCCGTCCATGAATGTCAGAGGTTAACACTTCTCTTTACTCATTCTCACTGCTTTGAAAACCTTCTGTTCCTTCTTCACTAGGCCAAGTTTTAATGTTTCTTCAAAGCCCTCCAGGGAGGGCATCTTTTTAGGGAGTATCAAGAAATGAGATCCACAGGCCCAACACTGACTTGGAATGACTTTTCTCCATCTACAATGTCACTGCTTAAGGGTTAGACTTGCTGATGTCACCTCCAAGCAAATTCATTGTTCCTTCCCTTGTGTTCCTATAGCACTCTGTTTATATCATCAGCAGAATACTTTGATGTATGGGATGTGATATACAACTTTGATATATGATACACAACTAACTCTAACACAGCATGACTTCTCTTACCCTGAACTTGTTTCACGAGGATAAGGACTCTGAGTTACTCACCTTTGAGTTTCAGTCTTCTGGATCATAACAGAGAATTACGTAGAAGAGAATGAATGCTGATCGCCTATCCAATATTAATTATTTCCCTTCTTCCTCAATAGCAGACTCATACTGGTTATGTCATTATTTGTAGTTTTAAAAGTATGTGTCTTACCCTCCCTTTCACCTAAAAGTGGTCAATGTGCAAGTGTATGTTTTTGGACAGGATTTCCAAGAAAAAAACTTAAAGGGGCCTCATTCAGCTGGGAGACAAGCATTGTTCATTTCTTCTTCCCTTCTTTTGTGTTTCTGCCCAGAATTTGATGTGATGGTTGACATGCCAGCGGCCCTCTGGTGTGGATGATTCAACCTTGAAGGTATACATAAGGGGATAAGGGGATAAGCGGTGTGATAAGGGGAGTGAGGAAAGCAGAGAGCGCAGAAAGACAAGACAATCCCTTAGCTACTGCTGTCCTGCATGGCTGTCTAGCCCTGGACTTTTTTTTTAAAAGATTTTATTTATTTATTTTTCAGAGAGAGGAGAGGGGAGGGAGAAAGAGCAATGTATGGTTGCCTCTCACAGGGCCCTCACTGGGGACCTGGCCTGCAACCAAGTCATGTGCCCTGACTGGTAATCGAACCTGGACCCTCTGGTTCCCAGCCCGCGCTCAATCCACTGAGCTACACCAGCCAGGGCACAGCCCTGGACTTTTTAAGTGTGAGGGAAAAAAGTACCTCTACCATGTGTAAGCCACTGTCAGTTTAGGTTTAATTACTGGTGGTTAAACTTCATCCTAACTAATACAATGCTTGATAAATGTTTACAATGAAAGAAGTATAATTTTCAGAATAACTTATTCAGCACAGGCAGCCTCAATCACAGGTAGCAAATTGTCAGCCTGTGGGCTGAATCCCAAAACAAGTCCGGTTTATTTTCTTTTTTAATGCATTCATTGCCAACCCTAAGAAGCTAGGCAGTTTCATGCAAATGTGGATTTTTTTTTAAATCGGGAAAATTAGCGACATTGCGCCCTCTCTGCTGCCTGGCATCAGCTGATGCATCGTGGCTACCTCCTTGGTGCGAGGCCAGAGGTCTTCATTTCAGCTACGTCCCCACTCGCCCAACCTGTTTTGCCTATTGGAGCTGCACAATTGAGTGTGGAGCCAAGATATGAGCTAATGCCGAGCCCTCAACTAGATTTTCAGTCTTAGTTTTTTAGGTTGTTTAATCTGCTTCAGTCAAAGGCACCCTGTATCATTAGATATCTACTGTACCTTGTGCAAACATGGCCTAGTGAACCCTGCCAGTGGGCAGCCACTTCCGTTATGCAGGGGAAGGGCCAGAATTATATTTGATAAAATGCTTTTAGTGCTCACATTGGTTGTAGATCAGACTCTCCCAGGAACTTTTTTTAAAAAAAGAAATGCAGCTCCTGAACTCCACCAGAAAATTTCTGAACTAAAATTCCCTGGGGTAGGCCTGAGAATCTAAGAGGTCAGCTGACCTGTGGACTAGGCTGTGGCCAGCTTACCTCCTCGGTATATCACAGCCTCTGGTAGCAACGTCTCATACTGAGACATTGCCGTCAAGGACCAGTTTCTCTCTCTCTCTCTCTCTTTCTCTATCTATCTATCATCTATCCATTCATTCATCTATCTATCTAAAGTTCTTTCTTATAGAAGAATAACAAAGAGTATGAAGAGAAGTGGAAAGGGAAGGGAAAGAGGACGGGATGGTGAAAATAGAAGGAGAAAGAAAGAGGGAAAGAAGCAGTTGACAGCAGGTAATCAACCAGGCGGCAAGGAGATGCTGAACCAGGGAACAGAAGAGCTGTCAGACGCCCTTTGATGGTTAGGCCAGTAGGAGGAAAAAGCACATGGGACACAGGCAGCCACACCCAAACAGCCGAGCCCTCTGACATGAGCAGAGGCACTGTCGGGGGTCCTTCTCGCGCCATTCGTTGAAGGACTAATGTGTGCCAAGCACTAACTGCGTGCTGGGAATCATTAGTGAACAAATATGAGCTGCTCTGTCAGTGTCTGACATGGAACCCCAGGGACAGACTGACAATAATCTCACCAACAGGTAAACTAGAGATGTCAGAGGGGGTTAAACTTATTCTATCAGAATTTGGGGTCATATCAATGTTCACTAGACAGAATCTAAAGAAAAGGACTCCACCATTGCACTGCAGTCTGACCTTCCCGACAATGCCGTGTGGGGGGACGCTCCCCTGTGACTCACAGTCAGTGTTCAGGCAAAGCCGGGCATGCTGTAGACAAATGCAAGTTTGAGATGCAGGCATTGGGGGAGATGATTTTGTTAAGACTGCCAGCCTTTAAACTCGATCACCTCTCATTCTCTGCCTTTCCTTTCTCAATATCCCCTTCCTTCACCGAACTCTCTAGAATCAATGGTGTAAGAGACTGAGAGGTAAGTAAAAGATTTTCCACAGAGACTTGGAATGGAGTAACCAAAATAAACTCCGTGGTAAACGATCATCTGTTCATGCATTCCTAATCATTTTTTAGGTCTTCGAATAAAAACTATGTTTTAAGAAATGTATTTTTCAGACAGAGAGGTACACAAAAAAGGGGTATGGAGTCTGTGGACACCTAGTGCTATACCTGCTTGAGTACACAAGAGTTTAAAACAGAGTGACAGTCGCCTCGGAGCCATCCAGCAGGTTACTGCAGTGAACACGAGAGAAACAGAAAATCAGAGAGGGTGGAAACTCCATGTAAGGTCAAAAGTGCCAAAGAGAGCATATTTTAGGATGAAAAACAAATATCCAGTCTTCTGTGCATCTTTGCACAAGTTACTATTTCAGCAACAGTGGGAAACTTTTAAACCACTTGTGTGGGGATCTTTGGTCAGTAATGAACTTGATGTTCACTAGGGAAATCTTTTTCCCAACGTGATGTTTTATAGCCTAAGTCATGATAACTCATCTTTTTTCAGCAATGTCCATTTCAAAAGTGTATGGAATTCTATCTGTGTTTCTTTAAAATATGGGATGCACACAAAATCCAGAATTTTACACTTCTCCTTAACAATCTGGCACAAAAATGAAATGAATAAAAAGTTTGACCTTGTAAAAGGGCAATCTTTTTTTGAGTTGTGGATGAGGAAAAAAAAAAAGACTGAAACACAGCAAAGAAACAAATTTCTCTGCACATTCTCATTTTTCAAACTGCTGAAATTCCCAAACAGTTCAATGACTTTTCTATACAAGCTTCCTCTCCACCAAAAGCCCCTCTTTTAGCTTGAAACCAAACCTGAGGAATTTCGGGCTTACAGGAGAACTCTGTCTTTTTGTCTTCATATTAGGTGTGTGTGAGTGTATACTTGGGAGGGTTCAATAATTCCGCTACCAAAGATAGTCAATGGCACTTTTCTTTCATCTAAGTGACATTCTTTGGGGGAGCAATCATGCTATTCTAGTGATACCTGCGCCCAGGCTGAGCGCCTCGCCTGATCAGAGATACTCCATCTGCCTTGGGCTCTGTCCAAACTCTCCCTCAGGTACAATGGCCCACTTGAGTTGTTGCCTCTTCATGGTCTTATTGAGTTTCTCCACACAAGCGCCAGGTAGTGCAAATCAGAGAAAAAAGGATCCCTTACGGGAGCTGGCAATTTTTCCTTGTTTTAACCTTAATGGGAGACAAAGCCCTAGGACACATAGTTCAGTTTAGCTAGAGAGAGGTTTGTTTTTTTTTTCTTGCCCCTGCAGGCAGCAAGACAAAGCCTCTCATTTAAATAAATCACTTATTTCTCTTGTCAAGGAGGAAACTGATTTTAAGTATTTATGGATTTCAGACAAGAGTTAGACCTGGGAAGAAAGCAACATGTTTTGGCAGGTTCCCATGAACTCTTTGGAGTTGGGGCCACAAGTGTTCTTTAGGGAATAATTGTCCCCTGGATAGTAGCCAGAGGCACAGCTCTCAGAGCATCCATCAGCTCCTGAGGGTGGCAGATCGGGAGAGCATGACCTGAGAGACCTGGATTGCTATGCATCTGGGGAGACTGAGTCACAAAGAGGTCGGAGCATGGGATGTGACAGTTGGGGGAGGAGGCTGCTTTTCTAGGGTAGAATTTGAACTTTAGGAGTTCGATTTCCATAAGCAAGATCTCTGCTCAGTCTCGTGAATAAGAAAAAACTGGTGTGTTTATAAGCATAGGCACGCTTACACGCTTTGTTGGTATATATTTTTTACTTGCCACTGCACTGTAATTTAGATTTCTAATTAGAAAATTCAAAATAAATGTTTAAGAGTTCCATGCCACAGTCTTTCAGGAGATATCTTTCATTATGGAAGCAGATTTCCTGTGATGAGAAATGCCATCTCGAAGCATCTCTGGGAACTT
The DNA here is from genome assembly GCA_004026765.1 of Micronycteris hirsuta. Classification (NCBI taxonomy): domain Eukaryota; kingdom Metazoa; phylum Chordata; class Mammalia; order Chiroptera; family Phyllostomidae; genus Micronycteris; species Micronycteris hirsuta. Next base: position 12,232 of record PVJI01031011.1, read on the forward strand.
CTGCAGTGTGTGAAAATGCAGAGGCAAGAATGACAGAGAGACATGTGCCCCTGATTTTACAGGAGCAACGGGTGGCTTTAGGGAGTCCTGGCCCTTTCGTTTCAATCACTCTCTATGTATCACCCTCCTTCTCTTTTCTGTTACTCTACCTTTACCCAGTATTCATTTTATTTAAAATAAAAATAGGAGATACGGTCACTTAACATCAATTGTACTAAGGAGTTTAAGTCCCCTGGGAACAGCTAGCAACTGATGACCTCTGAAGTTGGTGTATAAATACCCTGCTCCCCTTTCCCTCCGACTGGGTCCTACACTGGTTGTCAGCGTCTCCCCCTTGGAATTAAGCTCCAGGGCCCCCCAGTGGAAGGTGATTTAATAACACTCCCTGGGCTTCCCTTTGCTGTGCCAATTCCGACCAGTGCATCTTGCTCTAACCTCCCAAACAAACTACTCGAACTTGAATCTTTATGTCAGCTACTGGAGGGGCCCAGAGTAACGAACGTGTATCTCAGGCACTGAAATGTTGACACAAATCATCAGGTAACTCCCAAGCTACCTTGATTCCCAAGTCCAACACCTTGTGCAGCTTTCCATTGTTGTCACAAAGACCTGGGTTACATGGCTTTGCTAAAGATTAGATGATCCAGATTTTGCAATGATAACTATCACCATTTCACTAGGGTTTAACTTGAGGATACACATATAGACAAGAAAATAATTCTGTGGAACAGGGAATCAAAATGAGTTTCTTTTCATTGAGGAATTGGGTGAGACAGCCGGGACCTAAGAGAACCATCTTTGCACTTGGTGTGTGTGGATTTCGTCCCCTTGCTTGTCCCTGTCCACCCTCCTCTTCAGAGTGTCCCTCATGGTCTTGCCCTGCTATGGGGTTCTCAGTCCTTGCTCCGGGATCTACAATAATCCTCCTCACTCTTTGTGGCTCTTCTTGGTATTCCCAGCTGCAGTTGCTCACAGCCCACTTAATGAATAAGGTACTGACTAAGGCATTTAACACTTTCCATCAATGCCAGGTCTTCCAGGGACCGTTTTCAACCTCACAGTACCTTATGACGGTATGACTTGCATGCTTGCATGCCCACCCCTCCCATAACCGTCTCTGGGAGGGCAAGGGTCTTTCTGAGGATGATGAAGGCTCATTGAACCATTGATCAGAAAACAAGCAGGTGACATGATGAAGGGGCCAGGGAGAAATCCACACCTCAGTGGCAGAAAGCAGTTTACA
>PVJI01031012.1:0-13547 GCA_004026765.1 Micronycteris hirsuta
TACCTTATATAACTCCCTTTAACATTTCATACAGTAAAGGCTGGGTGGTGATGAACTTCTTGAACTTGACCTTATCTGAGAAGCACTTTATCTGCCCTTCCATTCTAAATGAAAACTTTGCTGGATAGAGTATTCTTGGATGTAGGTCCTTGCCTTTCATGACTTGGAATACTTCTCTCCAGCCCCTTCTTGCCTGTAACGTCTCTTTTGAGAAATTAGCTGACAGTCTTATGGGAATTCCTTTGTAGGTAACTGTCCCCTTTTCTCTTGCTGCTTCTAAGATTCTCTCCTTATTTTTAATCTTAGGTAATGTCATTATGATGTGTCTTGGTGTGTTCCTCTTTGAGTCCAAGTTCTTTGGGACTCTATGAGCTTCCTGGACTTCCCGAAAGTCTATTTCCTTCACCAGCTTCAGGAAGTTCTCCATCATTATGTGTTCAAATAAGTTTTCAATTCCTTGGATTTCTTCTTCTCCTTCTGGCAGCCCTATGATTCGTATGTTGGGCCGTTTACAGATGTCCTGGAGATTTCTGAGTCCCTCCTCCGTTTTTTGAATTCTTGTTTCTTCATTCTTTTCTGGTTGGATGTTTTTTTCTTTCTGCTGGTCCACTCCGTTGATTTGAGTCCCAGTTTCCTTCTTATCCCTATTGTTTCCCTGCAGATCTCTCCTCATTTGTTCAAGCAATTTCGATAATTTTTCGTCAGATTCTGTGAGCATCCTGATTACTAGGGTTTTGAACTGTGCATCTGATAGGTTGTCTATCTCTTGGTCGGTTAGTTCTGGAGCTTTGATCTGTTCCTTTCTTGGGGCCATTTTTTTTCCCCCTCGGTGAGCCTGTTACTGTGAGGAGGGCGGAGCCTTGGGGTTCACCTGGGCGGGGAAACTCACGGTAGTTGTGCTGTGACGTAGCCTGTGGGGGCGGGACCTGAGCACAATGGCGCCTGCTCCGCTCTCTGCACCCACACCGCCTCCTGCAAGCAATTTGAGCCCCTCTGTGCCGGCTCCAGGGGTTGCTCCGTGGTCAGTGGACAGGCTGCACAGCTCCAATCCTCCGTGGGTCACCCCAACCAACTCTCCTGTGAGGCCGGGAGCTCCTCTCACCGCCGACTCTACCCCCACAGGTGCTCTCAATCTGTGCCAATGGGTTGCATCCTGATTTCTCTCCCGGTTTGTCTGCACTCGAATGCAGACCTGCCTGGTCTACCAGTCTCTCCACTGGGTCCAGATGAGCTGGGCGCTGGCCGAGCTTTGGTCAGGCACCCCCATCTCGGTGTGCTGCAGCCCCGTGGGAACTGCCCCTCTAACTGCGGTCCTGCCCTCTGCTCACTAGCTCGCCGCAGAGTCTCCGAGCGCTCTCCCTCCGCCCTGCTCCTCCCGGCTCACCAGACTGGATGAATGTATCTTCTTTAATTCCTTGGTTGTCAGACTTCCTCTCAATTCGATTTTCTGTCAGATCTGGCTGTTTTTGTTTAGATAAATTTCTGGGTTTTTTCCTTGTTTGGCTGTGCAGGGAGGCACGGCGCGTTCACCTATGCCGCCATCTTGTCGGAAGTCCCTTAGAAAAGAAATTTTTAATATCTTGTCTTCAAAAGAATGAAACTCTTTGGGGTTTTAGCGCTAGGCGCCTTATCTTTCAAGAAAGTTATATTAATTAACCATACAATCTCATATTTTAAAATAAGCTGAAATAATCAAGATTGGAGGTTTAATTCAAATGTTAATCCATACATTTAAAGTAATACCTTCTATGGCTTTACCCATGTAAATACCATTTGAAACTCTTCAATTTTATATACTAGTACTGGTTTCTTTGCTTCAACTTTAGACTTCATTTCCTTTTGAAATGTTGGCTTTTGAGGGTCAGCAGCAGCATCTCTTTGGGTTTCTTGATAGCAAGGTGATTTCAGTGACTAGATTCCTAAAATGTGAATGACCTTGACTGAACTCCCAAGGGGAAGATCTATAATTTTTAAGTGTACCTTCTTATTTTCTTAAAAATCAGGTCTGCAGTGCCTGGATAGCAAGTGGAGTTGTAAGTGACCTTAATGATCTCCGAAGAGTTCATCATTTGCTTGTTTCATCATTAACAAAAATACAGGCTGGAAAAGAAGGTCTAAGTCACTTATATAATGAAAGTGCTTCTACAATGGAGATCTTAGCCGTGCTAAAAGCCTGGGCAGAGGTTCGTATTTCTCAATTTATAATTGGAATTTTGGAAGTTGTTAATAAGCACCTTAGACCATAAACTGAAATTAACTTTTTAAAACACAAGTAACTCCTTTTTTAAGGTTGACAAAAGGCTTTCAATATATAATTTATTATATGTTAGTTAATATTTTGGTGAAGCATTCTAAAGTGTTCTTTATTTTCTGTTATCTACTGCTTTCAGCAGGGCCAGTCCTGAGCCAGAGAGACTTTATAATAGCCAGTGCAAATCACCTTTTATTGAAATCTGAATTACTAGAAATGTTGGTTTGCTTCTATGTTCTATTAATTCTATAACACATACTTTAATTTTGTATGCTGTTTTGTAGAATGACTTTGAATATTAAATAAGTCATTTCCTTTTTTAAGATTAAAGAAATATTATATAAAAATACTTAACTTTTCGCCCTGGCCCAGTGGCTTAGTTGGTTGGAACATCATCCTGTGCACCAAAAGTTTGAGAGTTTGTCTGGGGTGCATGTGGGAGGCAGCTGATCAAAGTTTCTCTCTCTCTCTCGCCCTCTCTCCCCCCCATACCCTCATTCTAAAATCAACAGATAGATCCTCTGTGAGGATTTTAAAAAATGTTTAAGTTTTTCTGAGTTACTTTTCTAATCAGGGTGAAAGCTCTTTTTTTTTTTTTTAAATTTCCCATGGAAATGTTCAAGCAGCTGTGAAAGTGAATATAGTAGTTTAATGAACCCACTTATACCCATCACCCAGCTTTAGCAGTTACCAAACTTGGTCAGTCTGGGTTCATACATCATTTTAACTGAAGGTGTATAGTCTTACACTGCAACTGAGAGAATTAACCAATATATAAGAAAGGTTTCCCTCCAGCACAGCTAATTAAAATCTGAAGACTATAGAATCTCTCTCTCTCTTCTTTTTTTTTTTCCATTTTTTTTAGGGTTGACAAATTCTTGGTTAGGAAGTAGTTTTGCCTAGATTTAATAAGTTTTGCCTAGATTTAACCTATCTTTAATAGTCAACTCCTTATGCTTTTTTTTGTGAGATTTTATTGGTTGTTTTGAGGATAAGTACACAGACATTTCAGTCTGTACACAATTCTTAACATACATACCAAAAATGTAAACTCATGTAGTTGCGATTCTTTTCTGAAGTTATCCTTTTGGCTTTCCAGCTTAAAATTTGACTTAATAGATTATCAAGTACCAATATCTGCAAATGTTGATATGCTGTTACATCAAAGTCCAACTAATTCACAATTTAATATCATGTATACTATAAATCTAGTTTTCAATCTTTCATAGCACATTAACAAAGTTACTAGGATAACTGGACTACCACTCCAAAAATGTTACAGAGTGCGCAAAATTCTGACAGAAAGAGCCAAGATCAAGGAGTGGTTTTCTTTAGGAAACATTTCTACCAAAAACATGAGAATAGAAGCAATTTAAAATGTTTAAGACATAGTAAATACATGACTGACTACAAATTGCCATTTAGCAGGCTTTGCATTACAGGATATAAAAACTACTCCCATCTATGGAATGTTCAGCTGACACCCAAGACAATCAAATCCTCCCATATTCAATATTCCACTATTTCTGGTTGTGCCAAAAAATAAATAACCAGCAAATGATTTCACTTCTTTAAAAAAAAAAAAAAAGCATTTATACTTTAAAAAATGGGATGAGGTGAAATTCCCTCCTTCTTAGAAATGTTTCTAGAGCTATTAAAAAACTTGCATTTAGCCCAGCTGGTGTAGCCTAGTGGATTGAGCACGGGCTGGGAACCAAAGGGTCCCGGTTCAATTCCCAGTTGGGGCACATGCCTGGGTTGCGGGCCAGGTCCCCGGTGGGGACCATGTGAGAGGCAACCATACATTGCTTTCTCCCTCTCTTTCTCACTCTCTTCTCCTCTCCCTGGAAATAAATAAATAAAATCTTAAAAAAAAAAAAAAACTTGCATTTACAAAATGGTTGGTAAACATATTCCTCTGGATTGTGCAAGAAGGAAGACAGGGGCCACTGATAAGACATGATATGTGATATTAATCAGACTTGGCTTCTTTTTTTCCTGCTTCATTTAAGGCTGGCCCCTCCTTGTTTTTAGTTTCTCCGTTTTCCCCAGGTAGATCTTTAGATTTCTGGTTAGCCACTTCAGCCTGTTTTCCCTTTGCTGACCTTTTCCCTTTTGTTTGCACTTTTTGTCTGCAGATTTATCCTTTCCTGTCCCCTTTTTTGGCTTGGTTTCCACTTTTGCAGGAGTAGGTTTAACCGACAACCTCACCGATCTCCTTTTTGGGCTCCCCTCTGCAGAGCCGACCTTCCTCTTGGGCATCATGGCAGTGGGGCAGGAGAGCGCGAGGGCCGAGCAAAGAGCCTGGCTGCCTCCACTCCTCAAGCTTCTCCCTCCACCCAAGCTGCTGCTGCTGCTGCTGCTTGGGCTCTATGGGGGAGGTGGGAAAACTGGATGAAAGCAGATTGGGAGCCTGCCTTCCGCTCCCTGGCTGGGTTGCTCAGTTGGTTAGAGGGTCCTCCCAATCCTGCCACGTTCCCAGGTTGGATCTCAGGTTTAGGGATGTACAAGAAGCAACCAGTGAATGCATAAATAAGTGGAACAACAAATCAATGTCTCTCTTTCTCTCTGCCCCCTTTCCTTCTCTCTGTCTCTCTCTCAGATCAATAAATTAAAAAAACAAAAACAAAAAACATGTGCTCTAATCTCCATAGCCTGTTTTACAAATAATTCTCTGCTTATATAGTGTTCTTTATAATAATTTGAATCTGTGTTCTTGCTTAAGGCGATTACCTGCTCCGATTTTCTGCTAAGTAAAAGTAGTGACTGACCAACAGATTCTACTTAAAGGAGGCTCATCATATGCCAAATGCTTGGTACCAGATAATAGTTGGTACTCAGATTTCAGAGATTTTCAATAAGTAATTAATACATTGTATATTCCATGTATTCATCCAGGAAGCCTGGGACAATGCCAGTCAAACACATGAATATAGCTGTAATAAAATGTTTGCGTATTCCATTGTGTTGGGTAAATAGGCTCACATAAGTTCAGTCACTTTTGCTACCATATTAGTTTTTCAGAAACTTATATTTTTTCCTTTAACATCCTGTAATCCTATGAATAGCCCATGTAGTCTATGTATGTAAACTTTTTGTGGTGATTTAGTGGTAACTTTGAAAGAAAATACTTTTAGTGTTGCAGCCTGCAGCAGATCAGAGATGGCCACCTGAAATCATACGTTGAGATGAATTTTAAGGCCAAAACAAGGCTTAGTGAGAGAGTGCCACGGTCACTTCGTTGCAGCCGTCATGGTTGTAAAAGTGCACGGTTGCAGCATATTTATGAAGTATTTTTATCCCTCATGTATCTCATTGAAGATAATCTTTCGAATCTCCGTTTTTGTGTATGTGGTTATACGTGTATACTTTTTTATATCACAGTGCATCTCAGGTCCAGTATACTCAAAGGTAAGTCTGCCTCCTCAGCAAGATAAAAATACTGCAGCACCTTTTCAATGACCACAAGATCTTCCTGTTTACAAATTAACTTTTAACAGGTCTACATAATCGCTGTAGAAAGACATAAAAACCACAAACCACCTTTGAAGACTACCACCTTTTCAGAAGAGAGTGTTAGAAATGGGTCATACTCACCAAATGGGTTGCTTGACTTAGTCCACACAGACCTGGGCACCCTAAGTAGACTCTGGCTTGCTGCACTTCAGGATTTTGCTCTCTTAACTTTGCCTTCAGAATTTGCCTCCCAACTTCCTATTGAAGGTAAGGGGGTAAAATATTTACATAATTTGTAGAGTGACAGTAACTTTTCAACACTTCTCCTTTTGTTAGCAGATAATGTTTATCTGAAATATTTTCCTCAGAATAATTTTCATTCATAGAATAAGCATACGAGACTTGCTTCAGGTTAGACAACCTGAAGTTGATTGGCTAGGTTATGCAGCATGCACACCTTAACTCCCAAATACTGCCACATTACTCTTCTCCAAAGTGGTCATAATAATCTAAAGGCTCTGTTTCAGTGCATCTCCCCACCCTTACATTATCATACTTAGTTTTTACCAATGTGATAGGTATGAAGGAGTATTTCAGTTTATTTTATTATTTCCTTGATTGAGAACCTGTTCTTATAGGTTGATAGTCTATGTTTCTTTTCATAAATCACCTAGTCACAATCCTTGCCTATTTTCTGCTTGGTATTTGTTATTTTCCTATTATGTTAATTCTTTATATAGTTTTAATATTATTCTTTTGTGGTTCTATATTTTGTAGGTATATTCTCCCAGCGTATTTCGTTTACTCCATTAGAATTTTTGTAATCAATCATTTATGGTCTATATGTCTGTGTATTATCATAAATGTTTTTACTTAAGATCATGAAGACCTATAAGCTTTATGGTTTTGCTTTTTATATTGTGAACATCAGTCCAGCTAGAATTTAGTTTATGTGTGTGGAATGGGGATAGGAATCTAATTTTAAAGTTAGTTGTTAATATTACTTAATCTTCATGTTATTCTAATATGGCTGTTGTTTTTTACTTCATGACATGAATTTTAGTGTTAGCCTGTCAAGTTCTGTTAGAATTCAAATTGGAATTATACACAGAGATAGGATGTAGAAGGTTTATTGTACTTTTCAATAGCATAGAAATGGAAATAATCTGATTTATTAACATAAGTTTTTAGCAAAAGTGAATGACAGACATAAATCAACATAAGTAAATCTCAAAAACATATTAGGTGAAAAAAGCAAGTTTTAAAAGGGTACATATGATGCCTTTGAGTAAACTTAAATGCAAAATAATAGCATATTATGTATGAATACAAACAGCTATTGTGCCAGTGTAAGACCCTACTTAGGAATGATCCACACTGAAGTGAAGAAAGTGGTTACAGCTGGAGGAGCGAGAATCAGCGATGTAATGAAGTGGTAGGTTGGTGAGAGGTTTAAGAAAGCAAAATGGTACATTAATCTTGGAGGTAGGTAAGTGGGTGTCAGTATTTGTTTAAACACACATACACTCATCACGTATTTGTTTTAAAATATTTATGATTGAAAATAAGTATTTAAGACTTAGCTTGGAAATTTCTAATGAAGGTACATCAACTCTGTATCCCCACAGTTGTACTCCCAATAGAAGTAAAAACATCGATACCATGGCAGCATGGATGAATCTCCAAAAACAGTGTTATTTCATCTAGCACAATAAAAGTGCATACTCTATATTTTTCCATTTATATGAAGTCCAAGGACAGGCAAAACTAATCTGTGTTGATAGAGGTCAGAAAATATTTGCCTTGTGGTACTGGGGACTAAAAAATAGTCTTAAGGAAGTTTTGGGGTGATGGGAATGGTCTGTATCTAGTAACAGGGAAAAGAGAAAATGTAGATTCTCTTACTCCTTTTGAAACCCTTTGCTTCCCCTTTTTTGTAGGTGGTACCTTCTACACAGCAGAGACCAGTGAAAATGCGAAAGTGCATTATTACAACTCATGGGCACTTATCCTCCATGCCACAGCATTGTGGCTTACAAGCACAGGCTTTGCTGACCCAGATGAAGGAGCTTCTAATCTCTCAAGGCCTGTAACACCAACTTCCATGTGTCAGGGTTCGTCATCTGGGGCTACAGTGAAGTCTCCTGAGGATGTCTACACTGATAGATTCCATCTTATTTTAGGTCAGTAAAAGAGCTGACAAGCATCCAACCCTATAGAGTTTTTCTTGAATTGTGCCCGGCTGCCTATCAGTCCTTGATGGCTGTTACCTCATTCTGTATTAGTTGTCAGTGATAGCCTTGATATAATTAAATAAACTTGTATACATTTTATAAAATTGCAAATTTCATAAGTCTAGAAGCCCATTACAAGCTGACTTCACCCTCAGTATGAATTATAGAAATTGTGAGAGAAGCCTAGTTCTTTCCACAGAGTTTTTAAAAGATCCTTGTGGGCCCTGCCCAGTGTGGCTAAGTTGGTTGGAGCATCGTCCCATAAACCAAAGGGTCGCAGGTTCAATTCCCAGTCAGGATACATGCCTGCATTGCAGGTTCAGTCCCTGGTCGGGGCATGTATGAGAGGCAGCCAGTCCTGTTTCTCTCACATTGATGTTTTTCTCTCTCTGCCTTCCTCTCTCGTAAATAAATAGATAGATAAATAAATAATCCATGTGGTATCTGTAATTGTTCTGAATTTCTCAGTAGTGTATATATATTAAAAAAAATCAATGTACTAACAGTTCATTCCTCTCTGCCTTTCCTCATTCTCAGGAATTGCAAGGTTTAAGAAAAATATACTCAAAGGTACAGAATTACAAACAAATATTTAAGCTTAAAGATAAATTAGATTTTTACATTTATGAAGCTTAACCCCCAGTTTTTGGCTTTCCTGGAATTTTATTTTTAAAGTAAGGCATCTTTCAAAGGTACAATGAGTTTCTAGAATATATGGAATAAATGTTTTTCATATTTTACCTACTTTATTCATTACTGATAAAGAAGTTTTGTGTCTTTTTAAGATTTTATTTATTTATTTTTAAAGAGTAGGGAAAGGAAGGAGAAAGAGAGGGAGAGAACCATCAATGTGTGGTTGCCTCTTGCATGCTCCCTACTGGGGACCTGGCCTGCAACCCAGGCATGTGCCCTGACTGGGAATCGAACCGGTGACCCTTTGGTTTGCAGGCTGGCACTCAATCCACTGAACCACACCAGCCAGGGCTGAGAAAGAAGTTACTAATTAAATGTGAGGCATGGAGTTTCTATTGAAGTAGGTAAAATATGAAAAATACTTATTCCATATATTGCTTCCCAAGCCAGACATGACCAGATTTCCTATATCATTGGGTATATTAAAATTTTCTTTCCATTTGTCTTGAAATGTGAGCTTTTTAAAAACAGACTTTTATAGAATGAGGGATAACAGGGCTATTATGAGCATAAACTGTGCAGTTCGACTACCTCAGTTCAAATTCTTGATGTAACCCATTGTAACTGATCTTGCACAGATTAAATTACTTAAACTCAGTGTCCATTGCCTTCTCTCAAAAAAGAGGAGTAATAATAGTAGCTACTTCCTCAGGTATTGTGAGAATAAAATGAAATATATATAAAGTGCAGTGCCTGATACATAATAATCACTCAATAAATTTTAGTCAGAATAGAGTTAAAAAACTACACATTACCTTCTCTGGGACAATTTATTGTAATATTTGCATCTTTTTTAAAGGTTTTATGTATTTATTTTTAGAGAGGGGGAAGGGAGGGAGGGAGAAAGAAAGAGAGGGAGAGAAAGAAACCTCAATGTGTGGTTGCCTCTCACACGCCCCCAACTGAGAACCTGCCCCACAACCCAGGCATGTGCCCTGACAGGGAGTCAAACAGGAACCCTTTACTTTGCAGATGGCACTCAGTCCACTGAGTCACACCAGCCAGGGCGTAATATTTACATCTTTTAAGTACTTCATAGCAACTACACAATAGTGCATAAGCCTACATGAGATTATTCTTAATGTACATGCAGATGAAAATAAACTATTAAGACTTGCCTTGTCACTTAATTGTTTAGAATCCTAAATTTATTGTAGCTTGTCTGCATTACATTTTGTTAAGCTTACTTCTGCATCTTATCAAAATGAAAAGTTATTTAACTTCTAAAAATCTCAAAGAAGCCTCCCTCTTTTCTGCTCTCTGCAGGAATCTGTGTGGAATTTCTGTGCTCCTTGCGCTCAGAGGCAACCATGGAAAGCATTACTGCTTGTTTACATGCATTGCAGACCCTTCTAGATGTTCCTTGGCCCAGATCTAAAATTGGCAGTGATCAGGTGATTTCATTGTTTTTTATTAGGCTTCTGTAGATTTTAAGGAACATACATGTTCAGTTTACTACAGCAAACAGAGAGTGAGCACGGAGAAGTAAAGAGAAAACTAGCCAGCTCGGAACTGGAGTGCCGTCAGCAGCTGTGCTGACCTGGAGCAGTCTTGCCTCTGCCACTCTGTCTCTGCTTCTGCTGTACTTCCCTCTGCTGCCACCAGCCAGCCACTCGGTAAAGCAGCTCTTCACACTGTATGATGGTGGGAAGGTTCTGTGTTGCGTTGTCCAGTATAGTAGCCACAAGTTACAGGTGGTCTTCTTTCTTTCTCTCTTTGTGCTTCGGTGCACCCTACTCCTCTGTTATGTCCATCTGTTATGTTATATTTCATTTCCTTAAGAGATAATCTGCTTGGCTCATGCAGTTAACTGTCTTTTACAAAGTATTCCTGTTGGCTGAGTTCTCCTTCCAGGTCTTTGAAGAGACTGCTGGCTAGCCTGTAGGTGGAGTCAGACATTAATCTGGCTCAGTTGTGACCGTGGTAAAAGGATCACTGTACAAAGTATGGCGGTTCCTTTACTTGCTTTCCCAGAAGCAACTATGCATTGGGCAGGCACCCTCAACATCTTGTAGTACCAATATGTAAAATGTTTATCATTGACTTTTGCATGTTAAGAAACATGGATGGTATGATTTCCTCTCTACATATGGACTATTATTCACCTTATGAATACTATTGTTTATTAAGTTTAAGGTATTAATCAGGTTCCTACCTTACTTGGTTAGTACTTATATAAATTTTAAACTTTTTGTGCTTGTTTATTTTGTATGTTAAAACAATTATTATAATGATAGGTTTACTCTCTTATTTCTAAAGATGAAAGAAAGCCACCAGAGTAATCAGTAGAAAAGAAAGTGGGGAAATGAAATATTATTTGTCCAGTGTATTTTATTCTTAGAGAGATATCCATTCTGTGCGTATTAACTTATCCACTTTTAATGTCATACTCCTCCATTATTCTTTATTACTTTAAAAAAAATCTTAATATAAATCTGGGAATCTACATGGCAGTCCTTGTATTCTTTTAGCCAAATTCCTCGTTTTGTTTTGAAAGTTTCCTTTTTTCCCAGTTTAGAACCTGTGTGAAAGTGCCCTTTTGTCACAGTGCCGTCTCCCACAAGATTGGACAAAAACCGATCTGGGTTTGGTTTAAAGTGGAGCAGGTGTTACATAACTTTGCACTGACACCTTTATTTTTTTAGTGAACAATTTGTTACATTCTCTTTTTCTGGATTTTGTCATAGAATTTAGCATTGTTTTTTGTTTTTTTTAGGAAAGTATTTCCAATACAATCTCCCCTAAATGTTTTCTATGATAGGACTTGGGTATCGAGTTGTTGAATGTACTGCATCGAGTAATTTTGACCCGAGAATCACCTTCAGTTCAATTGGCTTCACTTGAAGTGGTAAGACAGATTATCTGTGCAGCTCAAGAACATGTGAAGGAGAAAAGACGAAGTGCAGAAGGTGAATGTTAACCCACAATGCAAAATTATTCACATAGTAGTATTATTTTTTAAAGTATTGCTTATGTGTCTGTGTCATCCTGTAATCTATTATGTGTAGCACAAATGAAACATCTGTAGATTATGGCTGTAAATTCTCCCATTCACTTTTACATGTTAGCTTGGATATTGTCAGTAGCTAAACTATTATTCCTTGAGAAAGTGAGAATTTTAACAAAACCCTGGAAACGAAAAAAATCCCTTGTTCTGATTGAGCACTTACTTACACTAGCTTTGAGTTTACTAATGTACATGGAAAGACCAGCTAACAATTTTTCATGACTTAGGTTTTGCAGTGATTAAATGGCTTATTTTTAAGTCTAATTCAATATGGGTCAGTTTATCATTCAAGGTTACATTTGACTACATGTAACAGAAAACCCAGTGTAACCATGGATGTAAAACACAAGGACTTATTCTCCCATCTACAAAAGTCCAGAGATAGGCAGTCCTGGGCTGTATGGCAGTTTCATAGAGCCATCAGGGACCTCCATTCCCATCTTTCTGTGTTAAGGTCGCAAGGTCAGTGCTCGAGCTCTGGCTGTCAGGTCACGTTCTTAACAGCAAGGAACATTTTAGAGCCAAGAGGTTACCAAGGATTTTTTTTGATTCATTGCGGTAAGAACTCATAATAAAGACAACTACGTTACCTTCTGACCACTTTCTCCATCAGTCTTTCACACCCAAGACTTCAGCCATTTAAATGTGTGTGTTGCGTATACCAGAAATGAACTAAATTCCCACCTACCAGAAGCAAAGTAAATATGAAGCACTTATTCAACACTCTTCTTTTTGTCTTTTAGTTGATGATGGGGCTGCTGAAAAGGAAACCTTGCCAGAATTTGGAGAGGGAAAGGACACAGGAGGACTTGTGCCCGGGAAATCTTTGGTTTTTGCAACACTGGAATTGTGTGTATGCATTCTAGTTAGACAGCTCCCAGAACTAAATCCTAAACTGACAGGCAGCCCCGGAGTAAAAGCTACAAAGCCACAGATGCTGTCAGAAGATGGAAGCAGATTGGTTTCAGCTGCATTAGTTATCCTATCTGAACTTCCCGCAGTGTGCTCTCCTGAAGGTATGCTGTGGTGTGTGGTTACTTGGCCTGGAAGGAGAGAAATGGTTTTAGTAGATAAAGGAGATAATGGTTGCTAATCCTTTTCTCATTAAACTAAATCTGACCCAGAGGTTTGGGTAATGTTATTAATCCTCTAAGATTAACTTTGCATTCTAATAATTTGTTTTACTAAAAGGGTGAAAGTAAATTTAGAGACAGCATGTACTACAGATACTCTTTTTTATGGTTGATGATACTTTAAACTGGTCAGTGGCAATACTCACTCTTGGGCACTTTTTTGTTATAAAAACAGGCTACATCTAATGGGCTGTCCCATTAGACAGCCCACTTTTTTAGTATATCTAATGGGCCATCCCTACCCCAGCGATAACAGAAGTTTGTCATCATATCCACGTCCAGTTGGGATGAAGTCCATATGTCTAGTGTAGCATCGTAAGGCTCTCCACAGGGCTCTACTGAGTTACTCCCTCCTCTTCATTCCTGCTGTGTGAATTTTAACCCTGCATGGCGTCAGAATCATCCCTGTTCTGTGCTGTTGTCCACAGTGTTATTTGATCTGAAGTGACCTCATTCCTTTTCTGTGTAAAATTTTGCTCTCTTTTAAGGTTCAGCTCCAGGCCTACCTCTTCTGTGAAGCTTCCCTATATATAACATACATATGTGTGTGTGTTACTTCTGTATGTAGATACATAGTTTTTATGTGTCATATAGTGGTATTAAATGTAATGGATTATTATCCAGAAAGCAGATGAATATATATACAAATGTATGTCTTATTTTCAATGAAATATTTTTATCCTCTAGGAAATCTAACATATAATAGGTACTCAGTACATAATACTTTTCAATTGGCAAACATATTTCCGCTTAAGTGTGTCTTGACCAATTTA
>PVJI01031013.1:0-13546 GCA_004026765.1 Micronycteris hirsuta
TACTTTTGTGTCAGCTTTGTTAAAGAAAAAATTAGAAAAATGGGTATTCTTGAAGCGATTTTGGGGTGTGGGGAAAAATGTAATAATTATCTTGAAGACAAATACATTCCTCGGACTTTCTCTAAACAGCAAGACTTCAATGCCCAGCAGCAGCAAATTAAATCGCAGAAACCCCTGGTGGTAAAAGTCAGGGTGGAACTTCCTCTATTTTCTTATTCAGACTGTTGGGAAAGTTAAGGTGGCTTGAGCAGAATCCTTGTGGTAAATTGGCCACTGCTTTCCCCACCAGTATATTCCAGGATTCCTTCCCAAAAATGTAAGCAAGGGAATCAGTGTCCCAACGCAGCAGTTGTGACTCTCTCCACTCCCTCTCCAGCTCCCTGACCGCCCTCCCCTCAGAAGTGTTATGGGGGTTGAAGGAGGAAAGGGAAAGGAGGAAAATCAGGGGTGTGCCTCGCAGACTTACGATCTTCTAGTGCCATCTATTGCTGCTCTTATTTCTTTCACAGGCAATTTTTTTCAGCCTAACTGATTCGGGACCCTTCATCTGGATCGATGACAACCTTAAAGAGCACAGAGTCCGCTGAATTCTCATTTCATATTAGTGACTTTCACCAATGCTTTTCTGTTAAATAAGATGAAGGAAATAATACCCATTCATGATTTTGGTTTCTAGTAGAACTAAAAGGTAGTCCCAGTGTATTCTGTTTTGTTTTATTTCTGAAAAACCATTCCTTTACAACTGAGTTTTCAGGATAATTATCTCAATTTTTATCCTGAGAGAATAAATCAGTATTCAATAATTTCATCAAGATTGGCTCTAAGAACACTGAAAAAAAATACAGAAACTCTGGTTTCTTATTTGTCAATTAAAATTGAATTTGTATCCAATATTGCCTAAAATTGTGTTGCAAATATATTCCTCTCTTCCTTCTTGACTATACAGGTTCTGTTAGCACTAACATTTTCTTCATATGAATGAAGAGGGAAGTAGAAATGAGAAACCATCTGATGGCTTTGATTGCTTAGTTGATTATTCCACTGGGCAAAAAATCTACTCCACCCTAGCATGATAATATTTTCTATTTTGAATTATAATTTTACCTGCACAGACACAGAAACCACTGATTTAAGAATTCAAATTTTAGATATTAGAGCTAAACCTGGAAATTTTATTTACTTTCCGGTTTGACCTGTTAATTAAGTATTAAAATAACATGAATCTCCCATGTGGAATGCACGTGTTCAAGAGATATCTTGCTAAAACTTAATTCTTACTTGCTCTGTGCCGGTGATCTGACAGCATATTCTGATCGTGTCAAACTGGTTGTGGCTCTGACTGTTGATCAACTGCAAAAGACTAAGGAGGAATTCATGGCTATTCTAAAAATGGCAAGGGAAGTCAAACACTTCCTTATTTTTAAAAATATTATTCTCTCACCATCTGTATGTTTGGTTTGCTTCTATGTGTTTTCCTTCTTTAAGCACAGGCTGAAGGAAGTGCCTTCAGGATTACCCTGGCAAAGAACACACTGAGTGAATTAAGTGAACAAAACACCAGTCAAAACTAATTAAATATTTTTGCCCTGGCTGGTGTAGCTCAGTGGATTGAGCGCGGGCTGTGAACCAGGCGGTTGCCAATTCGATTCCCAGTCAGGGCACATGCCTGACCAGGTCCCTAGTGGAGGCCACGTGAGAGGCAACCACACATTGATGTTTCTCTCCCTCTCTTTCTCCCTCTCTTCCCTTCTGTCTAAAAATAAATAAATAAAATCTTAAAAAGTAAAATAAAATAAAACCTTTAAAAAAATAATTAAATATTTTTAGGCATCTGATAGGAATGTGTGGGGGACTGTGAGAGAGAGTGAGAGAGAAATTAGAAAGCATGTTCTTAGTATCCTTCTATTTTATCCTCCAAGTAATTAAAACAACCTTCAGTAGATAAGTTTAGCAACCTTCCCTCCTTTGCCATCTTTTCTTCTTTTTTTCCCCTTTAAACTAATTGGAAAAGAATATTACACAGTCTTGCTCAGAATCTGATACTTGAACCATGTTCCCTAAGCCAAGGAATAACAACATTAGAGGAAACTTTCATACTGTGCCCTTGAAGAAAGACTAATAAGATTAAGAAGTGGAAATTGTTGAGAGGTTAGGGTTATTTATTATGCTGCTGTGGCAAAAGATAAAACAGAGCAAGATGCACAGGATTTCATTAAATACCTCTGACCACAAAGGAAAGCTCATTACAATATAAAGGGGAAATGAATCAGGGAAAGCATTATTTCATCAACAGTTTTCTTACAGAACCAGAAGAGGGCAGTCTTCTACAAATGATAGCAAACTCTAAAATGACAATTGATTGGCTGTTTCTTCAAATAAAAACAAGAGACTCATTTCTGATGTATCATAATAATAAGTTATTTAGTATATTTTAAAAACAAATGAACTGATAATTTTATAGTATCAAATAAAAGCCAACAATATAAAATTACCTTTGTATTATTTCAATAATAGCTTAAGACATTAAGCTAATTATGTTTTAAAAAATAAATTACCAGCCTTTTTCATGGCTTCACATTGAAATAAAGAATTAGCACCTATAGGTGCTAATAGAAATGCCTTTTTTGGCTTATTAGCACCACTAGAAATATCTTTCATCTATGTAATTTTCCCTCTCTTTCTCATACATACACCTTTGCCTGCACCTTATAATCAGAACACTGGATTTCTGCCTGAGGCAGAGCTTCCTAGACGGCAATTCTTTCTGATCTCAAATAAATGCTTGGTGTGTCTCACTTTGGCTTTTTAATTTTTAAATTAACTTTAGTGGGATGACCTTGGCTAATAAAATGCTGTAGATTCCAGGTGTACAATTCTGTGACACATCATCTGTACAGTGTAACACGTGCCCGCCACCCAATGGCACATCTCTTTCCATCACCACAGATGTGAGCCCCTTTGTCCTCCACTGAACCCCCCCACTTCCCTTTACCTTTCCCTGGGGTAACCACCATGCTGTTGTCTGAATCCATGGGTGTTTGTTTGTTTGTTCGTTTGTCTTGTTTGTTCATTTGTTGCTTACAGTTTTATATCCCACATATGAATTCAACCACATGATTCTTGACTTTGTGTCTGACTTATTTCACTTAGCACGATACTCTCAAGGCCCACCCCTATTGTTGCAAAGAGCAGTATTTCATCTTTTCTTATAGCTGAGCAGTATTCCTTCGTACGTGCTGCCACAAGGACCTTCTCCGAGGATCCTCTGTCTCTTTGTGCCTCTCTTTCATTAGTTGGACAGTTAGATACACACATACATGTATAAATATATTGAATGTATAAATATGTGTCTATATGCACATGTATGTAAGCATGTGTGTCTTTTGATATATTATAAATTGTTACTCAGACATAATGTTTTTTATTTGTCCCCCAAAATACAATTGTTCTAATTTTTACTAGAAAACATAATTTTGCCTACATTATCTCTTTTGGTCCTCACAATAATTCTTGGTACTAGGATTTTGATCATTCCTAATTTACAAATCTGGAGGATGAATATTAAATTATCAGTCTCGATCTATAATAGAAGCTACCTTGAGGGATCATGAGAGTTTCAGGAAGAGAAACAGGAAATACAATAAATATCCTGGCTCACTACGTACCTCCTCTGATCTCCTTAACTTCCCAATACTAGCCTAACTCAAGCACTGATTTTTTTTTTAAGATTGTATTTATTTATTTATTTCTAGAGAAAGGGGAAGGGAGGGAGAAAGAGAAGGAAAGAAACACTAATGTGTGGTTGCCTCTCACATGCTCCCACCCAGGGACCTGGCCCAGAACCCAGACATGTGCCCTGACTGGGAATGGGTCTGAAACAGTGACCCTTTGCTTTGCAAGCCGGCACTCAGTCCACTGAGCCACCAACCAGGGCTCAAGTGCTGATTTTTTAAAGAGACATCAGGCTCCAGATTTGGGAGCAGAAGAGTGGAGATTAGATTTGAGAAACAAATAAAAGAGCCTTGGCTGGTGTGGCTCAGTGGACTGAGCACTGGCCTGAGAACCAAAGAGTTGCTGGTTCAATTTCCAGTCAGGGCATATGCCTGGGTAGTGGACCAGGTCCCCAGTAGGGAACACGCAAGAACAACCACACATTGATGTTTCTCTCCCTCCCTTTCTCCCACCTTTCCCCTCTCTCTAAAAATAAATAAACAAAAATCTTAAAAAATAAAAATAAGAGCTATCTAGCCCAGTGTTGTTTTATCAAGGGCCTGCAGTGTGCCAGAAATACTGTTAGACACTTCCATTTAATGTTATCTTATTTAATCCTTAAAACAACCCTGCAAGGCTAATAATATTACTGCCTTTTTTGAAGAAGTAGAAACTGTGACTTAAATACATTATTTTGTTCAGAATCATATGTCTACTGAGTGGCAGAAGAGGCATTTTAAAGTAGAACTGGTTTACTAAAAGTTCTTTTTAAAATTGCGGTTATGGGTCAAGACTTGGAATTAAATTCTTTGGAAAAATTCTTTCTCAGTCACTGAGTCACTGTGGACTTGAGCAAGGCGTATTACTTTTAAATGTCTTGTCTCCATTTATACGGTAGAGTCATGACTCTGTACCTTACAGAAGTTTTTGTGAGGTTTAATATGAACATATTATAAACCACTAAAAGGTTATGCAAGCTAGTAATCACTATGAACAGTTTATAGTTTTCTAAAAATGTAACGTATTATGATTTTATCCCATTTCAACCCAAAGACGGAAATAATTTAAGTTAATGTTATTATGGGAATGAAGTCAGTGAGAAATCAGATAACAGACAACATAGTGATTGACAGAAGAAAAACGATAGAGGTTAACAAGACTGAGTGTTTGACGATCATTCAGATCGGCTTTGCACCATGAGATGTTGGCAGGTATTTTAATAATCCATAAGTATGTCTTAAGGGAACATCAATTTTATTATTTGTATTTGTTATTATTTTTATTATTTGTTTTATGATTTAATGGCATCAAAGTGGGATATCTCTATTATTATTTAAGAATAAATAATTCTCATGTTGATATTTTGTAATCAGGAAAGGGGGTGTTAAAGTACCTAATCATTAAGTAGAAAGAAGTGAAAAAGATATGTTTAAAATATATAATCTTCTATTTCCAACCACGATAGAGGAAAAAGATTGACTTAACCTCCCCCCAAAAAATTAGTATATTTGACAAAGGTGTTTATAGACAGTAGGCAATGTTAAACAAAAACTTTTACAGCTGACAGCTTTTCTAAAACAGGAGGCTCACGGAGCCATATGCCAGCCAGAAAAAGAGCCAGGTTCTGGGGTCTGCAGCCTGAACCTCCAGCAGGAGGGCTGCATGGGGAAAACAAACATGTCTGCCGTCCCCTGGAGTTGACAGGCTTTTCAGCATTAGGAAGAGAGATGGAAGCTGTTTGGAAGGAATTTACATTGGCTACAGACAAGGGGGCAAGGAAAGAAGATGAGGGCAGCAGTCCTGAAATTCATGCTGAAGCAGGGTTCTGAGGCATCTGGAAATGGGACACTCCTTTTCAGATAGGCACTGGAAGGTGATTCAAACAAAGTTCCAACATGGTTGCAGGAATGTGAGCAGTTTATTTTTGAGTTGGCTCAAAGCTATTAACTGGTTAATTATTCTTGTCTCTCCCGCCATTGTAATTTAATTTAGGATACCTCAGAAGTTTTCTCTTGTCAGCAACAACCAGCACAAGTTTGTGATCCCTGAGAAAAGTGAAACAGACAGTATGAGCTACACTTCCAGTCGCCCTGGTTATTCGTCTAGAAGCAACTCTGCATGCATGAACAGGGAACAAGAATCCAGACAGGATTTCTTTGGACCTAAATGTAGCAGGTACAATTATAAAATTTCTAGGAGAAAATATAAATAAAATCATCACCTCTGGAGAAGAAATAATTTCTTAGCAGTACACAAAAAGCAAAAAGCATAAAGGAAAACAATTCATATATTGTATTTCATGAAAATTGATATAATTTACTCTTTGATAAAAATATTAAAATTTAAATGCAAAATGAAAGTCTGTAAGAGAACATTCAGAATCCATATATCTTAAACAGGCTTAAAAAAAAGTTTACATCTAATAAGAAGCTAAACGACCTAATAAAAATGAACATATATTTATACAAAGCCTTTACAGAAAATGTGCTCAACATTCTAAGCTGTCAGAGGAATAATAATTAAAACCCAAATGAGACACTTTGGAAAATATACCAACAAAAAATTTTGTATACAAAACTTCAGAGAAGCTTTATTCCCAACAGCCATAGCAGAACCCCAGAGGGAGGGGCAAAGGGTGAACATACCCAAATGTCTATCAGCCAAAGAACAGACAAACAAATTGGTGCATATTTATACTACACACCGCACAGCTGGTGGCTCTGCTTACTTGGAGCATCTGCTTAACATGCGTCCTATCCTTCTCCTGTGCCCAGCAAGCTTGCCTAGTCACATTTTCCTAATGGCAAAAGCAGACATTAAAGAGAGGACTAGAAATATGTGAATCCTCTTGCAGCCTAGGTGGGTTTAGAATCTGTCATTTCTTTTTTATTTTTTTTTTAAGATTGTATTTATTTATTCTTAGAGAAAGGGAAAGGGAGGGAGAAAGAGGGAGAGAAGCATCTATCCGGTGCCTCTCACGCCCGCCCACACCGGAACCGGCTGCAATCCAGGCACGTGCCCTGACCTGGAGTGGGAAGGCGACCTTTTGCTTTGCGGAAGATGCCCAACCAACTGAGCTACAGCATGCTTCATTTCTGCCTCGTCCTATTGACCAAAGTGAGTCTCATGACCAAGCTGAGATTCAAGTGGGTGTGAAAATCAACACTATCTCTTTAATGAAAGAAACCACAAAGTCACCTGGCAAAGAATGTGAATCGGGGAGGTGAAAAGCTTTGGGATCAATAATATCTCAATAGATCTATTTTTGTGTGTGTTACCTTTGTTTATAAATCAATTTTTTTCTTTCACTTTTATATCTAGGTACATGATAGCACTGATTTTCTGTGATTAAAGTTATCTTTGTATTACAGTCCCTAGATTGTTTTTATTGTAGGTCTAGCATGCTCTTGATATGCTATGTCAATTGGCGATTGTACTGGTTTCAAGTTTCTTTTTTTCCCTTATATCTCGGTATAGATAATATTTTCTGTTAATGAAAACAATTTTGTGTTTTCCAATTTTTATATGTGAATCACCCATTCTTGTACTGTTGCTTTGGTTATGATTTTAATTACAATGAGAGATAAAAGCAATATTTTCAAGGTATGCCTTCTCTCATTTTAAATATATAAAGAATCCAAAATGTTAATATTGTTTTATTTAATATTGAATCTCAATTACAAAAATATTTTATCCATTTTTGTATATATATGTTCCTGTAACCAATTACATATCCCTGTATACTTTTTTCTACTTTAATAGTTTTTAATGGAGGTCTCTGTATTACAAATGTATTAGTCTTCATATAGTTGAAAATATGTTTATTTTACTTTCACTACTCAAAATACTGAAGCTGGGAACAAGACTTTTCTCTGACAGTTTCACTCCCATCCTGCCTTTAAATTTTAAGATATTGCACCATTCTTCACTGGCCTCTATCACTATTAATGAGAAGCCCGTTTCTATCAGTCATATATATATTATATTAGAAATCAATCTTATTCTTTCATAGATTGTAACAGGTTTTTAACATCTGGTAATATAACATTTTTCTACACTGAGTGAACATTTATTTGTATTTTATTAATTAAATCAACTTTATATTCAGGGCACATTTTCAATCTAAACAGGAATGACTATCTTCAAATCTGGAAATTTATTTCAAGTATTGTCCGCATATTCCCTTCATTTGACAATGTTTTGAATGGATTTTGGAATCTCTCAATCTATCTATATCTCTTAGCTATTCTTAATCATTCTGTGTAAATTTCTCCATTCTATATCCTTAGTTCATTAATCTGTCCCCTGACTGCAGTTATTTTTTTTATTTTCATTTTCAATTACAGTTTACATTCAATATTATTTTGTTTTAGTTCCAGGTGTAAGACTGCAGTTATTATAGAGTGTTTTTACTTACTGCAATTTCCATTTAAATGACTATTTTTTATATCTAAGATTTCTAGCTGGTAGTTTAGATAGAAACCTAACCCTTCCCCATTTTTGCCTGGTTTTGTTTCATAATCCTTTTTAAAAGCAGTTTTACCTTTATTTATCCTTTTAAATGCTCTCTAAACAATATCTTCAAGATATGTTACATAAAATAAATTACATATGGAATGAATAACAATTCAGAATGTTGATTTCATTGGCTGTCTTAAGAAGCAGGATTTTGGTTTTTGGTTTTTATGAAAATTTGTATTGCATGCTCACTTTGAGCAAAAGATTTATTTTTGCTCTCTCCCTCCCTTAGTGATCAACTTTAATTGTCCAAATGTCTTCTGATTACTTCTGTCCAGGCCTCTGGTTTCCTGAGCCAGAATGAGCTCTAATAATTATTCCTGAGTGTTCTGGTCCCATGGGGATGCCGCAGATCCAATTACAGAACCAGTAGGGATTGACTCATTTCCTGCTGTCCTGCTGCCAGACCAATGCTTCTCGAGTCAAAGCTTTAGATAAAGGTAGAACACTTACTGGTGGTCAAATCTATTCTTTCAGATTCTTCGCATGTATGGAGAGAGCTGCACCCCCAGCCTTTGAATTAAAACATAAAACATGGCCCTATTTCCCAAACTCACACAGAAAATTTTGTTTAATTTTAACCCACAATGACTAAACCGTGGCAGTTCATTAATTGCTTCTGAACACGAATATCAGCAGGCCTGTAGCTTTAGGATCCCCATGAAATTCTGTTTCTATTTAGTCTCTGGTTCCCAGAGATGTTTTTGTATTATTTGTGAATCTGGCTGTAAAGTGTGTTTTATTCTTTTTATAATGTATCCATTATTTAAATAAACTTGTGTAAGAAATCACTACCAAAGCTTCGAATGCATGTGCCCTTTTAGTCCATGTGAGCAATATTTTATTCCTTTGCGTCTCGTGTGCTGTGACTTGGCACACTTCTGCAGCCAACTGCAAGCGCTTTGGACCAAGGTTCTACCAATAACAGAGAAGGGGAGAAAAGACACTTTGAAAACAGTATAGTTTCTTAGGGATTTTAAGTAAACTTCTTGAAGAATAATATACATGCATGCAAATGTATAACAGATAAAAACACAACTTAATGAGTTTTCAGAAAACTAACATAACTAGCACATGGACCGAGAAATAAGATAATACCATCACAGGTAGCTTTTCTCCCATCTCGGTCTATTTATTACATCGCCCCCAATGACCACTGACTAATTTGACTTCTACCACCATGAATTGGTTTTGTCTGTTTGGGGGTTAATAGAAATAGAACTAAATAGTATGCCTTGGTTTTGGTTTGGCGTCTTTCATTCAACATTATATTTGTAAGGTGCTGCCATTTATTTGAATCTAGTTGTGGTTTGCTCATGCCCATTACAAAATTAAATTTTATTATACACATGTAACTACAATGTATTCATTTTATTTTTGTGAAAATTTATATGTCCCCAGTTTTAGTTACCATGAATAATGCCAGTAAAAATTCTTACACATATATTTGTGTTAAGATGGATATTTTCAAGTTGTGCTATGCATAGAAATACAATTTTGGTCATAAGGTATGTAAATATTCAGGTTCAATGAGGAATGTGAAGAAGTCATCCAAAGTGCTCGTTCCAAATCACACCCCGAACACCAGCGAGTTCCAATGATCACACATTAACAACGGCGTTTAACACTGTCTGTGTTGTGTTCACTTTTAGCTATTCAGGTTAATGTGGTGGTGCCACAATGTGTAAGCGTGTGTGTTAATCCATGTAAAATTCACACACGTTCAAATGTAAAGTTCTTATGTGTATAATTCTCCGAGTTATATAAATACACACGCCTGTGCAATCATCATCCTAATCAAGATACAGAGCGTCTCCATTACCTCGGAAAGTGGTATATCCTCTCCCTCTTTCCAAGCAGTCTGCACACGCTGAAGCTGCATTTTTAAAACATTCTTTTACCCTAGGTCAGTTTTACTTATCCCAAATGTCATTTAAATTAAAAAATAAAGCATATTCTCTTTTATATCTGGCTATTGTTTTGCTCAGCATGATGATTGGAGATTCACCCACGATGTTGTATATATCAGTCATTCATTTTTTTTATTATGCAGTGTTGTTCTTTCTATTCATATAAATACGTTTTATACATTCTCCACTCATCTATCTGGTTGTAGTCATGTGGGTTCTTCCTGGCTTCAGGATTATGAATAAGGTGCTGTAAATATTTTTGTACAAGTCATTTTGTAGACAAATGCTTTCATTTTTCTTGTATAAATACCTAGGAATGGAATTGTTGTATCATAAATATAATGTCTTACTTTATTAGAAACTGCAAAAACAGTTTTCTAAGCAGGTTGTGTCATTTCACACTCCATCATCAATATATAAGAGCTCTGTAAGAGTTTTAGGTGCTCAGAGTCTTTGCTGGTATTGTTGTTTTTTTTTCCAGCCTTTCATTGAGGCTTTCTTGTAGGTGTGAACGCACATGCCGTTGCAGTGTTAATTTGCATTCCCCTGATGACTAATAATGTTCAGCTACTTTCCACGTTATTTTTAGTCACTAATTATTTTCATTAAAGTGTCTTCTCAAGCCTTTTCCTCCTTTTTTAGTGGAATTGTTTGTTGTAATATTGGTCTGTGGAGGTTCTATACAAGGTCTTTCCAGAAAAAGTTCATTATTACTGCAACGAGAACAGTTTGCACAACATCTGCTGTAACCTAGCAGCCAAGGAGAGTGGACTGGAATGCAGATGCGTGAACAATGACGACTTCGCTGTACTAGTCAGTGGGGGCGGTAGACACTGTTGAGTGAGCATGTGTACTGTGTAGCTGTCACAGTCAAAATGACTGAGTAGAGCAATGAATCTGCATCAAATTTTGTGTTAAGCTTGAACATTCCTCCACAGAAACTATTCAGATGATTCAGAAGGCCACAGCTGTGGGAAACTGGTGACTGGCAGCTTCATCAAGACAACATACCCATTTGTGCATCACATCTCATGCAGAGGTTTTGGCAAAACATCAAATCACCCAGGTGACTCAGCCCCCCTACAGCCCAGATTTGGCGCCCTGTGACTTCTGGCTTTTCCCAAAACCAAAACCACCTTTGAAAGGGAAGGGATTTCAGACTGTCAGTAAGACTCAGAAAAATAGGATGGGGCAGCTGATGGCGATTGGGAGAACTGTGTTGGGGTCCCAAGGTGCCCACTTTGAAGAGGACTGAGGCGTCACTGTCCCATGAACACTGTTTCTTGTGTCTTGTGTCTTCATCAATAAATGCCTCTACATTCATAGTATGTGGCTGGATACATTCTGGACAGACCTTGTACATATTCTCGGTAGAATGTCTTTGTCAGATGAAGTTATTAGAAATATTTTCTCCCTTTTAAATGTGTTAGCAGTGTCTTTGATGAGTAGGAGTTTTTAGTTTTAGTATTGAATTTAGTTCTAAATTCTGATTTTTATGCCTTATGCCTTTTATATATTAATTGCAAAATCCTTGTCCATCCCATTATTACCAAGATATTTTTCTACACAATTGTTTCTTTTAGAAGTATTATAGTTCTAACTCTTACATGCAAGTTTAAGACACATTTTGTTTTCATTTTGTGTAAAGTATGAGATAGGTTACGAAGTTAATATTTTTCTCTTAATAGAGTTACTTTAGCACCATTTGTTAGACTTTCAAAATCCCATTGAATTTCTAGGATATCATTGTTAAAAATGAAATGTCTACTTAGGTGTGAGTCCCTTTCTGGCCTCTCTCTTTTGTTCCGATAACTATATACCTGTCCTTAGGCCAATACTGCACTGGCCTGATTATTATGGCATTATGGTAAATATCAAATAATGATAGTGAGAATCCTCCAAGCTTGTTCTTCTATTTCAAGATTGTTTTCACTCCTTTAGACTCTTTACATTTCTATTTCATTAGAATTAATTACTGCTGACTGGTAATCATTAGTTCTGACAAAATAAACATTCCTATTGATCCCCTGGGTACAATAAAATGACCACACATCCAGGCCCCTACCAGTTGAGTGGAGTTCTAAATCTAATTCTGATCTATAAATTGAGAGTAAAAGGAATGCTGGTACTTCTGGCCTAAACATTTGCTTATCAGGTTAAAATCTTCAAGAGATGTCTAATTTCCTACTGATATAGTTAGCAACTGCATTTCAGTTGATAAGCAGTGACCTTAGCCTATGCCCCTAAACAGCTATAATCACTGGAGAACGCTTGACCTGAGATGCACGTGTTACAGGAGGAAAAAATACACCCTCACTTTGCTAAGTGAGTGACATTTGGGGGTCATTTGTTACCACAGTGCTGCGTGTTCAATCCAGACTTAGACATCCTCTTTGCCTACCAACCTCCCTGCTACTACCCTCAACAGAGACCTACATATTGATGGTTTATAAAAGTCAAGCAAATTATTTCCGTCAGTGTATGTTCATAGTTTCAGAGAAAATTGTGTAATTAAAATCAGTCTAAACCACATCGTCCTAACCATGTTCTGCGTAACATTAGTCCTAGAAGATAGTTGTAGATATTCCTCTTAAAGGGATCTAATGTTTTAACAAATCTTATGTAACTAGACCTTTCTTAGTGAGCAAAAATAATAACCACAGGAGACCCTGCGGTTAAAAAGCTGGTTTAACTTTATTGAAGCGGAATGTATTTGAGTAATGAGGAAGAAATCTTTCTACAATAAAACAGAACCACTTTTCATAATTTAAGCAAGTTACAGGCCCAGCACAGTAACAGCTCTGTAGTGTTCAACACAACCAACATTTTGATCTTTTTCAGATATATGCTATCGGCATCTTTTGCAAGCAGCCTCCTGAAGTTTGCCAAATTGTGACTACAGAGAGCACCTTCCCTTCCTGTGCTAAGTGTCCCGGAGTCTTCTCTCACCTACCTGGGTGGCATGAGCCTCTCTTTCCTTGCTGACACCAACGGGCTTCTCAAAGAGATTCTTTGGTTGTGTCTCTGCAAAAAGCAAACCTAAACATTTTAAGCATTATGGAGTTAGGTATGAGGTCTCCCCAATTTGGACTGCTGATAAGTTTCCTCTCTCGGGAATTTTAATAAACAATGGTCTTATTTAAAATTCGGAGTCTGCGTCTCATATTTCACAGTAGCACTGACACTTTCTTTGGAAAGTCTTTCTGCAGTTTCGGAGATACCTGACAAAAAATCCTCCTGTCCTGAACGAAAGTCTTAGAGCATCTGTTACCTACTAGCCAACCTGACTGGCATAGGTGACCCAGCACTGGCAAAGATTACGCAAACTGAAAGTTTGGTTTTACATTTGAAGCCATGACCTCAACTTCTCCCCTGACTTTCTAAGCCTTTGATTTCACCAGCAACCT
>PVJI01031014.1:0-13560 GCA_004026765.1 Micronycteris hirsuta
TAAAAGCTTCCTAACTTCCCTATTTATCTAGTCTTAGTAATAAACATTCCTGCTCAGTAGTAAATTTCTAGCTTTGGAAAGACTGTATAAGACATTTCTTAGTAAATGGCTTCTCTAGCAATTAGCAGTTGCTTCTGCTTTTAGTGTTCAGGTTGCTGGTTTGCTAAATGGCTTAATTCCTCTCCTTAACCCTTTCATGTGGGGGAGTAGGCTAGAAGTTAGAAGCTTTTGTTTCTAGAGGTCAATGAGCATTGCCACAGCTACATCATGCAAGCCATAAGCTAGACTTGAGAGAATTGCCCCGGTCGCCTCCTGCTGTGCAGCGGCATCCCACCCATTCTGACTGTGCCAAGAAATGGGTGTGGGTTGGTTCTCCACAAATCAGTGCTCATGGATTGGGTGTAAAGCGGCCTGCAACAGAAAGCAGGGAGAGGGAAGAGGATAACCCTGGCATGTGCATAGCCTGTTACTAATGCTGTCCAAGAGATACAGCATGTGAGGTAGCAGGAAATTTGCATTAAACACGTACAAAGAAACAGAGGAAATTTATTTTGAAAATAAATTTTATTTAACTTAATATATACAAAAGATTATCACTTCAATATGTAACCAGTATAAAAACTGAGATGCTTTACATTCTTTTTTATACTCTTTGAGATCCTGCATATAGTTTATACTTTTACATTTTAATTTGGATGCTAAATTTTCATCAGAAACACTTTATCTGTATTAAGATTTCATAAAACTGTTGAAAAATATTCCAAGTTATGAATACTTGGAAGTTTTCCAATAACTGAATTGAGTATTCATTTTTAATTTTAAATGTAATTCAACTAAAGTTAAAGATTCGGTTTCTCAGTCACACTGACCACATTGCAAGTACTCACCGCCGCTTGCCGTCAGTGGCAGCTCTCCGGAAGAGCGTGGCCCTTGGTGCAGTTACTACACCCTCATCGCACCGGGCGTCTTAGTAAAGCCTCCCCACTGCGAGGGAAGAACGATTACTTCTAAACCATACTATCGTCATCGTCATCTTCCGCAGCAGCAACATTATCAGACCCATCTCCAGATGGAGAGTCAAAGAGACTAAATAAGCTGCCCGGGTAACAGAGCTGAGCAGAGCCAGGCTCAGAGCTCGAACCCCTGTCTGTGTGACTAGCAGTACCAGGCCGGAGTCCCCGGGTTACCCACAGAGGGACGGGCGGCCTTGGGTCGGAGTACGGCGGAGGCTCTGACACCAGCACGCCACCGGGGACCTGGCGCCACTTCCCTACCTGCAAAGCGGAAGGTGGGCCTCGGTCCCCGCCGACTCCATGCTGCTGCTGCTGCAGCGTCCGACCCCTCTCGGAGGGCGCAGCAGCTTACCGTGTGCTGCACACCATTCTAAACACTTTACTCATATTTCCTCCTTTGTTCCTCAGAAGAAAACTCTGAGGGGGGCTCTAATCATACTCCCATTTCATAGATTAAGAAGCATAGTGACTTGCCCAAATTCGGCAAACAGCTGGTGGCAGAGCTAAGATTAGGATCCAGGCTTACCTGGCTGTGGGACAGGTGCTTTGTCGGCAGGCAGCACGGGCTCCGAACTGGAGACTCAGTGAGGGCAGAGATTCTGTTGGGCCCACTGCTGTGATCCTGCTGCCTGGCACACAGCCGTGTGCTCAACTAATAATTGCTGGGTGATTAAATTAAGGAACAGGTGGGGAGGAAGAGACAGCAAGTCTAGTTCTTAAAATTTTTTGTCTTTTGGGTGTTTCACAAATGCAAGTAGTTATTTGGGATTCTAAATAAACAAATTCCTGAATGCATTCATCTCTTCAGGTGAAGTAGAGATATGATTTCTGCATGTGCTGTCTTCATTTCTGTCTCTTCTCCACCACATGCATGTACCCTGAGGGGAGCCAGACACAGAAAACCCAGTGGATCCTGCACTAGGTGGGAAATGGGTTTTTTCCTTTACTGAGAACTAGGTAAAGAAAATCGTAACGGTGATGCCAAGTATCACGACACACAGTCTTGACACAATTTTTTCATCCAAATATTTTCTGCTGTTGACATTTTAAGTATTTTGAGACACCCCTTTTCCGTAGCCTAGATCTTTGGCTATAAATAGGTAAATGTTTTACCCTACTATGGAACAGGGCTAAACTTGAAAGAGCTCTTTTCTTTTCTAGGCTTGTCATATTTGCTGTGTAACCTTGGTTAAGTTTCCTCGCTTCTTTGTGCTCTCTTTATTCATTTTTAAAATGAAAGAAAACTCTAAGAGGTTTTTCAGTGTGTGACCCTCCATAATTCTATAGAATTATAGCTAGTCACAGAAAGTAAACAATTCTGCTTGCACACAGTTCTTTGGCTATTTCATTCATTCATTCAAGGAACATGAAACACTCTATGCCAGGCATCATTCTAAGCATTAAGGATATAGGAATGAAAGCAAAACAGAACAAAACACGGTTCTTGCCCACAAGTGCCCCTAGTCTCGAAGGGGAGACTGAGAAGAAAACAGAAAACGACGACACCCTGGGGTGAGTTTTCTGCTAGAAGATGCTGACGGAACTGAACTCATGTTTGGGGTCAGGGAAATACCTCAGGGGACGATGAACGGTGAGCTGCTCCTGAACGCTGAGTGTGAGTTAGGGAAGATGTGAGAGGAAAGCACTTCAGGCGGAGAGTAACACGCACAAACACGGGGAGAAATGAGATTCTGGATTCCGCATAGATAGTTCAGAATAGCTGGAGTGCCGGGGCGTGTGGCAGGCGTCTGTAGGTGAGGTCAGGATGGAGAGCACAGGCCAGATCACCAAGGCTCCGGGTGCTGAACAAAGGTGCTTGGACTCAGCAATAAGCAGCCACTGAAGAGTTGTAAGCAAGGAAGTGACAATGCCAGATTTGCATCCTGGGATTCCTACAAAGCAGATGGCGACCCATAGGGCATCTCAAGAAGCCAAAAGACCAGTTGTAAAAATAAAGTAGGGGAGAGAGGATAATTTCCAAAGTAAGAAAGAAGCAGCGGATTGGAGAGGACAAGGAAGATTCGAGAGGTAATGTCGGCGGGATGTGGGGACGAGAGCATCAGGTTTCAGCATGGGCCATTGAGTGCACGATAGTGTTTCCCACTCAGGTGAGGAACTGAGACAGAGGTTCTGTGATTCCATAATGTCGAGAGACGGATTCTTAGCAGCTCCGACTCTATTCTGTTTGGGGGGTGTTTCCATTCCATTTAGCTTCAGAATATGTTCTATATTAAATACCGTCAGTATAATTACAGAATGCGATACACTGTAATTATGCTCTGTAATTACATTTTCTTCCATTAGCTGGATGGCATTCCCACTCACACAGGCCCCAGCACCCTGGACCGCAGGCACGGTCGGGACTGCAGAGGCCCTCGGAGCAGACGTAGATCTCTCTCTGCCTTTGTTACGTGACACGCTGGGAGTCATAGGGAGGCAGTGCAGTGCAATGGTTAAGAACATGGATTTTGGAAGCAGACTGACTGCCCAGGTTTGAATGACATCGCCACTTCTTCGCTGTGGGGCTAGGCAAGTTACTTAATGTTTTTGTGCCTCAGTTTCTCAGTTTTTAGAAAGGAAAGAATAGATTCTACCTCATAGAGTTATTTTTTAAGAATAAATGAGATAATGGGTGATAATCACCTAGCATAGGGCCTGTCAAATTTAAGCCCTCAATAAAAGATTGCACTGATGGGAAGGGATGATAAAGGGGGGACCCCATGCATCTTCAGACTCCTGGACTTTCTTGCCTCCGTTGACATGGGGGAGGGTCCTTTTGATATGTCAAGTGCTAAGCGATCAGGAATGATGTTATCATATCATAGAAACATAAAATGTTCCTAAAACTCACCTAATCCTCTCCTCCCTGCCTCTGTTTTATTAATGAGTAAATTGAAGTCCAGAAGTGATGATTGACTTGTCCCATAGATCATCAGTCTCAGAGATGTTCTGAACTCTGAATGCAAGTTTCTTTACTTTTTGACTAGCACTGGTAATAGAAGCTTTAACTTACTTAAATGTGTCTCTATGTTTTACAAAGAATACATTGTTTTTTTAAAACATTTGAATAGCATTTAACATTTTATATTTTTAAGACTGTTTTTTAGAGCAGTTTTAGGTTTACAACAAAATTGAGAGGAAGGTACAGTGATTTCCTAGATACCCTTGTTACCACACATGCATGGCCTCTCCAGTTACTGATATTACTCACCAAGATGGTCCTTTTTTTTTTAACCAAGGATGAACTTACATTGACACATCATAATCACCCGACTTTCATAGTTTACCTTAGGCTTCACCTTGGTGTTGGACATTTATGGGTGTTGCACATTTGTGTGCTGACATACATCTATCATGCTAATACTATGCAGAGCATTTTCACTGCCCTAAAACCCCCCTGCACTGTGTTTTTTTTATCTCTCCACTTTTCATTCCTTCTTGTTGGAATCGCTGATCTTTTTATGTCCCCATAATTTTGCCTTTTCCGGAATGTCATATAGTTGGAATCACACAGTATGTAGTCTTTTTAGATGGACTTTTATTGTTTAGTAATATGCACTTAAGTGTCACCATGTCTTTTCAGGGCTTCATAATTCATTTATTTCTGGCACTGAATACTATTCTATTGTCTGGGTGTGTCACAGTTTATTTAGCCACTTGCCTACTAAAGGACATGTTGGTTGCTTCCAAGTTTTGGCAGTTATGAATATGTAACATTCATTCTTGTAGTCTATCCTTAAGTGGCTCTAATCAATATTATCCCTATTTTATATGTGAAGTGAAGAAGCATAGAAATGGAGTCTACAGTAAGTGGGCTTTCTAAGGATACCCATTTAGGAAATATTAGATCTGGAGTTTGCATCCCCACATCGAATGCTCTTTCTTCATATTCCTTTTCTTTTTCTGCACAAACATTTGTTGAGCATCTGCTCCATAGTGGACACTCTAACCCTCACCATGGGCATAGAAGCTGGTCTGCCTACCAGTAGTTTTCCTCTCGGATGCTGAGTAGGATTTCCAAGTGAGTACCAGTGCTAACATGGAAAGTAGGATGTGATAAATGCCAGCTGGCTGCTGCACACCTGAGTGCTTCACGAGGTGATTGTGGAAGAGTTGGTGACTGTGCCAAGCTATGACAGGTGACAAAGGGGTCTGAGATTGATGTAGTCAGAACCCTCTTTGTTTTGAAATGACGAAAACCTATTGCAAAGGAGTTTTAAGAGAAAAGAGAGAATTTATTGGCTTACTTAACTAGGAAGTCCGGGAATGAGGCTGGTTCTTCACAGGTCTCCATCTGGAGGCTGCAATGATACTATCTTGCCTCTGCCTCTCTTGCTGTCTTAAGGTTCTGCCTTTCCCTAGTTGGCATTATTCCTCAGAAGGGTTCCTTCTGAGGGGCAGGCAGGACGGTCTTGCCGGCCCAAACTCAGGCCTTCCAAGCTGAGCAACACCAAGGGCACGAGGACTCTGGATGGCTTGGCTTGGTTTACGTGTCCGTCCCTTGAAACCATCACTATGTCCAGAGAGTATGTTATTCTTCGAGGGACGTAGTCTGGAGGTGGCATTAGATTAGGGTGAACCCACCTGAATCACATGAAATGAGTAAGAAAGAGGGGTTTGTTAGTAAAAGGTTGTGTGAGGTCCTAAGAAAATTAAAACCCCAAATGCCCACTCTATGTAACACTCCTGGGAAGAGAAATGGCATAAACAAAGACCTAGATGTGGAAAGGTGTATTTTTGTTGATAGACATGTGACTAGTACAGAAGTGAGAGATAAAGTTGCAAAAGTAAATTGGGGCCAAACTGCAGAAGCCTTTAAGTGCCATGCCAGGGGTCCAGACGTAGAAAGGATTTTTTTCATAATGGAGCTCTCTGAAAAGTGGATGGTTAGCTCATATCCCGGCCATGCCCTCTCTGTGCCAGGAGCACTGAACTCTTATCGTTCTCTGAACACTCCAGGCTTTCTGTTTATGCAGGATAGTGTCTGCCGTCCCATTGCCTTGTCCTGAAATAGTTTTCTTCTTTTTCGCTTGGACAACCCCTGGTTGGCTGTAACGTCTCGCTTAGAGGTGACTGCTTCTAGGAAGCCTGTCGTGGCCACCCACCATGCCCAATAGATTAGGTGCTCCCACAACTTTCTGTACATATACCTCAATGTACTGTAGATGCCTGTTTACTTTATCTGTGTCACTTCTTCTCATGTATTCAGTGCTTACAATGTGCCAAGTTGGTAGTATTCTTATCTTCACTTTATACACAGGGAAATTGAGGCAAAGAGAAGTTAAGGAATTGCCTGAAGTTATACAGCAAGTAAGTGATGGACTTGGAATTTGAACCTAGGCAGGCTGCCTTCAGATCTTTCTCCTAACCACTACTGTTTGAGTATGTGATATTCAGGATTGTATACACAGGCTTAACACCATGCATAGCCAGTAATATCTGTTGTTGAGTTCAGCGGTCCCCAGCCTTTTTGGCACCAGGGACTAGTTTCGTGGAAGTAAACTTTTCCATGGACCGAAGGTGGGAGGGATGGTTTTGGGATGATGCATTACATTCACGCTCACCTTCTGCTGGGCGGCCCAGTTGCTGACAGGCGTGGACTGGTACCGTCTACAGCCTAGAGGATTTTATTGATTGATCGATTGATTTTTATTTATGTATTATTGATGTTCAAGTATAGTTGTCTCCATTTCCACCCCACCACTCCTGCCAACCCATCCCCACCTCCAACCCTCGATCCTACCCCCTTTGGCTTTGTCCGTGTGTCTTTTATACATGTTCCTTGACAACCCTTCTCCCTTTTCCCGTATAATCCCCTCCCATCTCCGCTCTGGTTACTGTCAGTTGGTTCTTAATTTCCATGTCTCTGGTTATATTTTGCTTGTTTGTTTGTTTTGTTGATTAGGTTCCACTTATAGGTGAGATCATATGGTATTTTTCTTTCACCGCCTGGCTTATTTCACTTACCATAATGCTCCCCAGTTCCATCCATGCTGTCGCAAAGGGTAGGAGCTCCTTCTTTCTTTCTGCCACGTAGTATTCCATTGTGTAAATGTACCATAGTTTTTTGATCCACTCATTTACCTATGGGCACTTAGGTTGTTTCCAGCATTGTAACTGTGCTGTTGGCTATTGTAAACTGTGCTGCTATGAACATTGGGGTGCATACGTTCTTTTGAATTGGTGTTTCAGGATTCTTAGGGTATAGTCCCAGCAGTGGAATTGCCAGGTCAAAATGTTACAGAAGAGAGCAGGGGCAGTAAATGATATACTGTTACCAAAAGGACTCCCCTTTGTGCTCCTGGGGTCCCCCTACCCCATACTAGGTTCATTTTGCTCACTGCCAAAGGTAAGACGTCTCTCAATACCAGAGACTGGTGAAAAGGAAAGGAATTATTTATTTTCAAGTTATACAGGCTTGGAGTAATGACTTAATGTCTTCTTTAAAATACTAAAGTTCTTTAGAATACCCATAAATGCACACAGTCCTTCCTTCTCCCCTCTGCCCAGTCCAGGGTATCTTATCTCAGGAAAAGAAGTAAAGTCCATGATTCAGGCAGCCCCTTTGTTCCGACACTATCCACTGTGTCACTACCACAATCTTCAGTTAATCCAAAACCATGTGGCACCTTCTCATGGCCCACCGGCAAGAGTCCTTTCACTGCTTTTCTTCCAGACAAAGTCTCTCCTGCTTCCTAAGCCTTGTGGCAAAAGGAGCAACCGAAAGCCATGCGGGCCTCTCTCTCTCTCAGGCTGAGGGTTCCTGTCTTTCCTTCCTGCAGCATCTCTCCTGCATTCTTCCCAACTGCTAAGAGAGAGCTCTGCATCCTTGCTACATTGTGCTTCCCAGCTTCCTAAGCTGTGTGGCAAAGGGAGCTCCAAAGCCATGGGGTTCTCCCCTCTCGCCAAAAGCTGTGTGTTCCTCCCTTCCCAGTTAGATCTTGGGTGCAAGTCACTTCTATCCCCCTGGCTCAAAGCATGGCCACAGCTATTTAACATATCTATAAAACCAGTCAAAGGTTATAGATATGTTGAATGACCATGCCAGAGGTTAGCTGCAAAGCTGCTGCTATACAAAACAGCTCTGAATGACCCTGCTCCAGGAGTCCCATCCCCCAACTCAGACCTGTGGGGGTGAGGGCATCTTATATATATATATTTCTAATATTTCCTGGACATCTTGAGCTCTGGACCCCATTACAAATCCCTATTTGGGCCCCCCCTCTTGGCTGTACCCTGTTACAAAAAGGCAGTTCCATTTTTAGTTTTCTGAGGAAATTCCTTGGGAGGAATTTCTGAGGAAATTCCTAGGGAGGCCTTGACTTGGAATCAGAAGAAGAGAGTTTGAATCCTGCCTCTATTAGGAACCTCAGTATCCTCATCTGGAAGTAGGACCACTAATGCCAGCTCAGCCTATTTCCAGCCTTTCATGAGGATGAAATGACATGACGGATAAAGTGCTTTGTAGATACAAAGCGCGGTGCGTGTGGAGGAATTGTGTGCGTTAGGGGGTGGAGGTAATTCGTTCAGATCCCTCTCCTTTCACTCCCTTTCCTGAATCCTCCAAAAAGAGGGTAGGGTGGGGGAAGGCAAGAGAAAGGGCTGCATGAGGAGGAAGGAGCAATTCCCCAGAATCATAAATTCTAGCTCAGGACCTTAACAGACTATAAAATTGTTGTCTGAAGTCTGGAAGAGATTTATCGAAAAATAAAAGCTCTCCCCCCACGGCAGAAAACGTCCTTAAAGATCTAACGTATGATTTCATAAAGCTGCATGGCGTCTTTTCAATTCCTTCACAGGGCCGGTAGGCCCAGAGCCCAGCATGCCGATGAAGTGGAGAGGCAGCTGAGGCTCGGGAGGAGAAAAGACCAATTACTCTTGCCCTGAGATAAAGGAATTCCAGGGACCCGAGGCTGCGGGAGCATATTTGAAAGTCTAATCAAATGCGGTTTTTTGTGGGGGAGGGTGGTGGTGTGGGAATAGAAGTGGTGTGGACAGAAGCACAGGTCCCTAAGTTAGCTGTGGCAGTGGTTCCAAAAGACTGCCATCAAACCAGTATTTTGCTGCCTGGAATTTTCCACAATGTGGGTTTTCTTGTGGGCAGCTGGAGGTGGAACTGGGAAAGAAGTGAAGTTTCAAATCTCCCAGCTCTCTTGGCTGAACAGGACCCTCACTGAGGGTTGCCAAAACCTTGGCCAGAGCTCAGTAACCTGGGCCCTGCTGTGTGCCTTTTAAAACTGAGAACCCTGAATGCAAGGTCTGGAAGGAAACTTGATGGTTACATAAGCCCATGACTAGAAAATAAGATCTAAGGAGAAGGACTGCCCCAAAGCCATCTATCTAAGAAGAGAATCCTGTGACCTTTGTCCAGAAACTTAGAAGTCATCAATTTAATACCCCTCCCTCCAAGAAATCACTGCATTACCCCAGACAAATGATAGTCTGGCTTCCATCTGAATGCAGATGGCAACGGAGTGGCCATCTCACGAGATAAGCCGTTGCACTGTCAGACAGCCGTGCTGGTTGGCAAGGTCTCCCACGTGTAAGGCGGAACATGGTCTCCGCACAACAGACAGTGGAAACAGAGGTCCCTAGGTTTTCTTTACTTTTGAGCAGAGGTGTTCTGTCACCTGTACAGATCCCTTGAGCTCTCTCAGGCTTAATTTTCTCATTTGTGCAAAGGGGATTCTGATATAAATACTTCCTAGGAGTGTTGTGAGAACTCAGTGACGCTTTTTAGAAAGTGTTTAGCTTAAAACAGACCAGATGCTCAACAGATGCTATTTTATCATCTGTAAACTGGGGATACTTACAGAATGGAGTTTCTGTGGTTATCACACAAGATACTTTACGTAAAGCACCAAGGAGATGCTTCACAGAGGAGGTAACTGAGAAGTGTGCTTCCTTTCTCAGCACTGCCCGTCTTTTCATGGGATTGACTGTGCATGGCTTAGCTCCCGTATTACACCGTAAGCTTCTTAAAGGCAGGGTTCATGTCTAATTCTTCCACATTCCTTCCAGGATCCGGCTTTTAGAGGAACTTCTTTGTGTGTTGAATGAATGCAGGAAGTTCATGTGTAAACCGCATCAGCCCCAAGGCCCCCCATCACCACCTCCGCACGAGGTCACACTCAGCACGGTGCAGGTCAGAGGCTCCGGGGCATGGAGTCTCTACTCTGGGCCAGCAGCACCCACAGCGACACTTCTCAAAACTCCTTTTCCTCCTTGTCAAGTCTCCACTCCTTTCATTTTTCCAAAGCCAAAATTCTTAAATACCCCAGTTTGTGTATTTTTCCTTTCTTACCCTGCCCTGACTTCTCATTATAATATAAATTGATACCCTCTTTGTTTCTCTTCTGCTTCTCATTAACCAGATTTTCCACTCATTCATTCCTTTAATAAATATTTTGACAGGCACTGCTCTGAATACTAGGAATAGAGCAGCGAACAAGACAGACAAGGTCCCTGCTCTCTGGTGGAGCTTACATTGTAGTGGAGGAGAGAGAAAATAAATACAAATAAATGACTATTTCAATGTAATAAAATACTGCCTGTAATAAAGTAATGTGATATTAACTTGGGCCAGGGAACAACTCTAGATTGAGTGTCTAGGGAAGACTTATGTGAGAAAGTATCAATTGAGGTGTGACTTAAATGATGAGGATTTAATTAATCACATGAAGACATGGAAGAAGACTATTCTAGACAAAGGGAAGAGCAAGAGTAAGTGCAAAGGTCTTGAGGTAGGGATGAGCCTCTTTGTTAGGTCAGTGGGTCTCAAACTTGAGCCTGTGTCAGAATCACCTGCAGGGCTTGTTGAACCACAGATGGCTAGTCCTATCCCTGGAGACTGGATTCAGCAGGTCTGGGCTGGGCTGGAAAATGTGCATGTCTAACCAGTGTTAGGTGGTGCTGAGGCTGCTGGACCAAGCACCACACTTTGAGAACCACCGAGTTAGAGAAAGAGAATGTCAGTGTGGGACTGGACCTGGAGTGGGGCAAGGCTTCTCAGCATTGGCACTATCGATCTTTGGGGCTGGATAATTCTTTGTTGTGGAGGTAAGTCCTATGCATTATGGGATATTTAGCAGCATCCCTGGCCTCTACCTACTAGATGCCAGTGGCACGTGCCTCCCAAATTGTGATGTCCAAAAAGACATTGAAAATATCCCCTGGGAGAAGGGGCAGCATCACCCCTGGTTGAGAACCACTGGTGTTGGGGACTCACTCATCTTTCTTTCATTTGCTTATAAAATGTCTACTGTTGCTAACAAATACCTATGTGCCTGGATTGTGGTAGGTGTCAGCGTATGTCTGTGAACAGAACAGACCAAGACCCTGTCATCACTGAGTGTGCATTTCTAGTAGACACAGGAGAGGTGGCAGGTGACCAAAGCCTCAGGGCTGCAGGGGTGTTTGAGCATTGACCGTTCTCTCAGGTCCACAGCACAGAAATCTCGCAAAGACGGGAGTCTCCCTGGAGAGTGGGGCCAGGGAGGTTGGATATACAAAGACGACATCCCCTTTAGCAGGCAGGGGACACGGAAAGGTGAGAGATAAGGGGAGGGAGAACATGGGAACACTTACGTATGAGTAATTTCGTTGCCGAGGTGTGAATGCATTTCTGGAGACCAGAACTACACAGTAATACCAGGTGAAAGTGTCCCAGCTCTCTGTCTCTGCTACCAGCAGTGAGAACATCAGTACACCCACCTGGAGTCAGGCACTGTCACTGACATTCGAGACAGACCATCAGATAGGTATCATTTACTATTTTTGGTCCAGCTGAGAAAAATGGGACCAGAGAGGTTAAGTAACTTATTTAAAGTCACACAGCTGGTGAGGAGCGCGGTCACACTTTCTACTCCCAAACCAACAGCATTTTCATC
This sequence comes from Micronycteris hirsuta, assembly GCA_004026765.1. Classification (NCBI taxonomy): domain Eukaryota; kingdom Metazoa; phylum Chordata; class Mammalia; order Chiroptera; family Phyllostomidae; genus Micronycteris; species Micronycteris hirsuta. The sequence goes on from PVJI01031014.1 coordinate 11,903, forward strand.
AAATTAGGCCACTAAGAATCATTTTCTTCTGCAGCTTCATCAGGGTGGGAAATAGAGATTTGTGAGATAATGGTGGTGGGGGGTATGGGGGGGTTACACTATCTTTCATAATGATCTTGGAGCAGAGAGTCAGAGAGAATCAGAGCTGGTGCTACAGGAGCTGACCTCAAAGGCCACATCTCCTGAAGAGCCTGGGGCCAGCGGCCATTGTGGTCGGTGGCATGTATTTCTTGTGCAATTATCCCATCCTCCTCTTACAACTCTCTCAGAAGTTCCTTCCGTGATCATTAAAACCGGCTCTGGGCTGTGGCTTTGAAAGCGGCTGGAACCGCCCAGGGCTGGATCATGTCCTTGTTATGCAGGGACGGCCTTCCAGGGACTTCAACAGGATTTCTGCCTTGTTACAAATTGAGGGAGATGCGACTAGGCTGTGCCAATTACAGGTTGGCGCCTCTCAAAAGCGGTTGTTCTCTTTTGCTTTCAGAGATTCTAAGATTTCTGGCTCCATTTAAACTCAAAGGAAATCCTGGGTCTCATGTGATCTGTCACAAGCCTGCAGGTCACAAGAGCGGGAGCTGAGAGAGGACAAAGGAGGGAGCAGGCGTGGGAGAGAGGAGGCAGCATCCCAGTGATTTACCGACTTGGGCATTGTATGGCCTTGGGTTTGCGGTCCTGCTTGGCCACAACTCGACAGAGACGCTTGACCTCTCTGTACCCCAGTTTCCTTTTCTGAGATGCATGCAGGGTTACCCTGGGGGATTAAGTGATGTCATGCACATCAAGCACATAGCACAGTGCCTGGCACTTACAGAAGCACTAAAAAAATACCATGTGCTGGGCTAGGGCTGCGCTCCTGAGATCTGGTCTTTCCTTTCTTTGAGTCTTGCTCACTCCCCAGCTTCCTAGAGTAAAGTGAAGGGCGCAGAGTGGTTGTTCAAAGAGAGCCACACAGTCCTGTGAGAGATGAGGCAAGTCTACTTCAAGCCTCGGTTTCCTCATCCATGAAATGGGACGATAATGATAATATTCACTTGTTCATTCATTGTTCTCTGCGTGTTCTCCCTCTGCTAGGCTCTGGGATACAAAGGACGAGAGAGGTGATGGCCTTTCCTTCATGGAGTTTACACTCTGAAGGGGCATCTTTACAGTGAACAATCAAATAAACACAGAATAGATTTGCAGATTGTGATCAGCATTCTGAGAGAATTAAAACAGGATGATGTGACCGAGAGTACCTGGGAGGAATCTTCTTTGAGTTGGGCGGTCGAAGAAGGACCCTTTGCAGTGTGACACCAGAGTGACGAGAAGGAGACAGCCATGATGAGAATAGGGTTAGGGATAGCGTTCCAGGCAGCGGGAACGGCAAGTGCAAAGGCCCGAGATGATTGAAGGGCTGGGCTTGTTTGAGGAGCAGATGGTAGGGCGTGTTATTGGGAGTGCAGTGAGCATGTGGGAGGGTCAGTGGTGGGAATTAACCCTGAGGGACTAAATGCGATGATGTGTGTGAGTGGGGTGTAAACTGTACAGTCCTGACCACAGGGTGTGAGGATGATTGTTATGCGGAGAGAGCCTGTTGGGCTCAGCTGGGACCACCAGCCCAACAAGAAGACTAGCAGGGCTGAAGGGCCTGGGGGACTGTGGAAGAAGGAAAAGCAAGC
>PVJI01031015.1:0-13538 GCA_004026765.1 Micronycteris hirsuta
TTTATTACGTTTTGCCTAAATTTACCCCTAAACACGGCTCAAACATGTGTTTGGCATCGCTCTCCTCTCTGAGCCATTGTAACCTATTTTTTATGCCAAGAGAAAGTATTTTAAGGCAGCAGGGTCAGCTGTTCCCTGGTGTCCTGACTTCACGGGACAACTATGCGCTTGGCCTCTCGGGGAGCGGGGCCATCAGGAAACTGGGCCAGGCCATTGTTTTTCTCCTTCTGCCTGTAGACATTCCAGAGGGAGAAAGATTCCCTCCAGAACCGGTTTTGAAAGCTGTACAGTCTTGGGAGGGCCGTCCAGGACCGAAAACGAAGCAAGGAGGCTGCACAGCACCTTCCGAGCATCACAGGCACCTCAGGCAGACTAGAGGACAGATAATCGGGGGGAGTATTCACAGCATAGGGCACAGGGTTGTCTTCTATGTAAAGAGTTTTTATAAAACAATAAGAAAAGGAAATTCTCCAACAAAAGAAACAAGCACAGATTCATACAGAGAAATACAGGGGCGACTGAAATGTGAGTATGTTTAGCTTTATTCATTAAAGATGGATGAATAAAAAGATGAGGTGGCTTGTAAGCAGTAGAACTGTCTCACAGTTCTGGATTCTGGCAGCTTGAAATCGGGGTGCCAGCGTGGTGCCCTGATCCAGGGATGTCTTCCGGGTGGCAGGCTGCTTGCACCTTCATGGGGCAGACCAGGCAAGGCTTCTCCTGTAAGGGCGTTAACCCTGGTCGAGAGGGCGCCACCCTCCTGACCTCTTCACCTCCAAAGGCTGCTCCTCCTAATACTATCACATTGGGGGTTAGATTTGAACCCATGCATTTTGGGGCGACACATAGCAGTCCCCTGTTTCATCAGTGGAAAGAATATAAGTTGGAGCAGCCCTTCTGGAAAAAAAAATTGACAAATGCATTAACAGCCTTAAAAATGTACATGGCCTTTGACCTAGCAGTTCCACTTCTGTATCAGCCCTCAACCCTGGATTAATTCCACCCAGTAAATACAGCACACCTGTTGGGTGTGCAACTGCCCCGCCCCCCACGCACCCAGAGGCTCACGGCTTCCACTGGGGGTCTCACCCCGCCCAGCTGTGGTCAGCTTGAGCAGACCTTTAATCAATGTTTTTGCCCTGAACAAAGTTTTAAAAAGTAATAGTGAAAAGAAAAACTCTCAACCTATAACTCTAAAAACCACTTTGCAGCTGAACACAAGCGTGAGAAAGCAGCCCTGGCGCTGCGGCGCTGCGGCGAGGGGGGCCTGACGTGTAAGTTTTAAATGCTGTTACTAACTTCCCTAGAGATGTTTGTAAAGCGAACAGATGTGAATCTTTCCTTTTCTTTTAAACTTTGAATGAATTAAAACGTCCGAGTCACACCAGCTCTCCAGGGATTGGGCAGGGCTCCCATTTTCGAATTTGTAATAAAGAAGGGAAACATTTGCTTTCGTTTCTGGCATGCTGCAGCGGCCTGCACATGGGATTGCAACGTTAATTTTAAGGATTAATCGTAATGGAGGAGAAAACCATTCTTAAAACTCAGAACGAATACGTGTGTGTCGATGAGGAACAGCCGTCAAAAGGACAATTTTTTAAAAACTAGGTTACATTGTCCAGAGGATTAGATTTCATTCTGTGGAAGGCACAGAGTTACTCTTTGTAGAAACAGTGTTGCAACGCCCGGGTTGAGGAGGAAGGGCGAGATCTCCGTGGAAAGAATGACGCCCTGGTCAGCAGGGTGGGTGTCGAGGACATTGGCTTTCCAGTTCTAACTTTTAATGGTGACCTGGCGAAGGTTTGGGTAGAAACACATTTTGCCTTCAAGAAAGTTTTTTTTTTTTTTTTTTAATTCTCCAAAAATCAGACTTCTTTTATTAAGTGGGTGAAAGCAATGGCAAGTTTTGGGGTGTGCATGAGCCCCCTTCTGAATTTAAATAGCGAAACAGTGGTTTGGGAGCCAATGGTGGGGACTGGGGGCTGGGAGAAGGGGTTCAGTGAAGTGAGTTAAGTGACTACCATTTCTTGGAGTATCAACCAAGGGTACGTGATTTATCTAATTTGAGAAAAATCAGCATTTGGAAGGTTCAGAGCTTTATTTCATCACACCTACTCGTTTTTAGGGCCGTAGTCGGTGTCTTGTGGATACACACCATTTTTGCTTGCTTTTTCCCTGTAGTGCACTTGTGACCTGTGACTTTTGACTGTGTTCTGGTTGGGACCCCAGCGCCAGACTCGTGCGAGGCCAGCCATTTCCGTCCAGTCATTTCTGAGCCACAGGGGCTGAAAAATCCCAGGAGGCCTCTGTGGGTGACGTGCAGAAGCCGTCGGCGCTGTGGGCCCCGTGCCGCCTCTGCCCGGCACGCGCGGTCTGCCGTGGGCCTGCTCCGGCTGGTTTAATTGGCTGCCTGCTGCTCTCCTCCTCTCTGACCTTGACTCTCCTGCACAGCCACTTGCACTGATGCGGAACTTCGGGCACGGGCCGGGCACCGTGAACGCGCTTCCTGTTACGGATTTGTAGACTATAAAGGCTTCAATTAGTTAATCGTTTCTTTTCATTAGTAAGGTTCGTCATGATGCTTATGTTTAGATAATGTGCCACAAAAGCTTGAAATCAGAAGACTTTTTGTAGGGACAGTCAGTGCTTGATGGTAGTGTTTTCACTGTATCGAGCCCTGGTTCGGTGGCACGTGTAATCTCGTTTAGTCCTCACCAAGAAGATCATTAAAAGAAGAAAACCTGGGAGAGTGCTGGCCAGTGTGGTTCGGTTGGCTGGAGCCTCGTTCCGTGCACCGAAGGGTCTCGGGTTCAATCCCCGGTGGGGGCACCTGTGGGAGGCAGCCAGTAGATATTTTTCTCTCACAGCGATGTTTCTCTTTCCTCTCCTCCCCTTCCTCTTCCTCTAAAAACAATGAAAAAAAAAAAAAAAGGTGTCCTTTGTTGAGAATTAAAAAACAAAACCTGGGAGAGTCACGATGACTGATGGAATAATGTCTCCCAAACATGCCTGCATCCTCACCCCAGAAACCCGGGAATAAGGGGCTTGGTACAGGAAACGGGACTTTGCAGACATGACTAAGTTAAGGGCCTCGCCATGGGGAGTAGCCTGGGTTATCCACGTGGCCCAGTGTAAGCACAAGGGGCTTTGCAAGATGGAGTCAGGAAGGTCACAGTCAGACGAGACGTGAGCACAGAATCAGGAGTTGGAGTGAAGGAGCTGTGAGCCGAGGAAAGCGGGCAGCTGGGAAGTGGATTCTCCCCGGAGTCTCCGGAAGGAGCACAGCCCCGCCCACGCCTGGGTGTCAGCCCAGACGGATCCTGGAGGTGAGGTAGGGGCTCTGTGTTGCTGGAAGCCATGAGGCTCCTGGTAATTTGTCACTGCCGCAGCAAGTACAGGTGTTATGCCCCCTTTGCAGTGACAAACCTAGGCTCAGAGAAGGGGAGTCCTTTGCTCAAGGTCACGTCACTCGTGGAGTGGCGGAACTGGGACTGTGTCACTGAGGATGTGGAGCTGGCTGTGGCCTGGGTGAGGGACGGCTCCATGCTGGTGCTGGCCCTTCCCCACTTGGAGGGGCACCCTCCGCTGTTAGGGAACCTCCTGGTCCTTGTCCTGCTGGCCTGGGGGCTCCTTCCTTTCAGGGCCCTGTCCTGCGGGCGATCTCTTCTGCACTGCGGCCTGATGCTCTGCTGCCCGCCGGGCCCTTCCTGGACGGGCTGGTGGCTTTTGGTGACATGTCACAAGGAGAACTATGTTGTCCTTGCCCTAGTTTCTTGTCCCTCAGCGGGGCGCTGCCTTCCTGAAGCACCTGCCCATGGCCCCCCTGCAGAGCCTTCACTCAGGAACCAGCAGATCTGGACTCCGCCCCCACCAGCCATCCAGGACCCGGTGGCTTTGTGTGGCCCTCGTACCGCTGGCCCACCGGCCCCTTCAGCACGCTCCTGTGCATCACCGCTCTGCACTGTGTCCTCTCCCTGGAGCTCGGTGGCCTTGGGGCTCAGCCCCCATTCCTTCATCCCTTGCTTGGGTGCTTCCAGAGAAGCCTCCCCGGTGGCCATCCTTGTCCCCTGCCGCAGCCCCGTGCCCTCCCCACCTGCACCCCAGGCGGTAGGAGTGGGGGAGGGGCCCGCAGCAGTGCCCGTCCCTCTGAGCTTGCATGCAGGCAGATCCGGAGACAGCGTGGGCTCTGTGCCTGACCGCCACAGCGAAGCAGATAACACTGGAAAGCGAGTCCTGAAGGCTATTTTGGTTTTCCGGTGCACGTAGAAGTGCAGTTAACGCTATGTACGCTGCAGTCTACTGAGTGTGCCGTAGCACGTCCGAGAAGAACAAGGGACGTCCTTCATTAAGAAATACTTTATTGCTAAAAAATACTATGCCCCTTCAACGAGTCATGCTGTTTTCACCCAGGGTATAAACCACTCAGGGTCGGAGGAGTGCCGAGGAGCGAGCTCTGCCCAGTGCTGCAGGGCCAGGTGCGTTTTCCTGTGGATCGCCTGCCAGGCTCCAGGCTGCAGAGCTGTGGTGTTTTTACAGAAATGGGCTTGGCCTTTGGAACTTTTGACACGACTGCAGCGACAAGGCATCCGGACTGATGGGCCACCCCGGGGACCCGTGTGTGCTCTACAGGCTGACCTTGGCCCATCCGTGTGGCGTGCTGTGCACAGCCCGGAAAGAAACCCGTGAGCCGCAGCCGCCAAGCACGTTTTGCTCTGCCTCGTGCCAGTTTGTGCAAACGTTAGCAACACATATTTTGGGGATGGAAAATTAGTTAATTTGGAAATGACGGGTAATTATACTTCACTTGTTCTACACGTGGCGGCTTTGAGAGTTGCTGCTTCAGAGTTCCAGGGTGCCGTGAGCCGTCCTGGCTCCCAGCCCCTCGCTGCGCCAGCTCAGGTGCCTCGGCCTTCCCGCCGGGCCAGCAGGGCCAGCCGGCTGGGGTGCTGGGTTGTCGGCCTGTGACGTCACAGTCGGGGTGCCTTTCTTGACTTTAGGCTCTTCACCCCGCCCCTCAGGCAGTTTCTGTGAATGAGTGACAGTCTCCGCTTTCTGCCACTCTGAGTCATTGCTTTCTGCGTCATTTTTTTAGTATTGTAGTGTTTTCCACTCTTTATGAAACACTTGTACTGTGACAAAAGGTCATATTTAATAAGGTACAGTACCCAAGAGGAGTATTTGTTTCCGTTTGAAAGTGGATTCCAGTGGGAGCTGCCTCATGGATAAGTTAGATCACACCAAGCGTGTCCAGAAGTGGGACCTCCGGGGACCGTGCCGCTGCTAATTGCTAACAGAGGAGCTCGGAGATGTGGCCAGCCCGCTCCGGAGCTCCCGGCCAGATAGCAGCTCTGCAGCCGCCACGCCAAGGGACACGCTGCTGAAAGGCAACTTGTTAACCATTGAGAGAACCTTGTGTCTTAATCGTTGCAAGTGTTAGGGGGTTCAGATACATTTCACCGTTTCGCTTTTTCTGGGGGGGGGGGGGTACGTGCGCGCGCTTATGAAAGAGAACTACTGACGAGGCGCTACTGCCTGCGGCCGAGCAGTGGGTCTGGCTGCCCAACGGAGAGAGGAAACTGTGCTTCCAAGGTGTGCTGCTGTCAAGCCCACGGAACAGTTGCTTCCGCACGTACCAGCCTCCACGTTTTAATTCCTTCTAAGCCTCCCCTTGAAAGGGAATTGAGAGATGGCAGCGTGAACGAGGGAAGGAGTGTTGAGAAGGTCGCCGTGGTGCTGGCGTCAGAGGGGGCCCGGGAGAACACGCCCTTCGTCTCAGCCGGGACTTTGTATTGGAATCGTGGTGTTGGGGGGGTTCTAGGTGGGAAGGAAAAACGGTGTAGGGTGACTGGCACACTGGAGAGAGGAGTACGATTGCGCTTGCCAGTCCCTCTGGACGGCAGCGTGGCTCCACTCGTGGCTGAGATTCCGCCGAGAAAGGTACTTTATGCCAGGGCAGGAGCGTGCTAACGGGGGTGTTTGAGAAAAGGATGTGGCTTCAGGTTGCGCACGGGCAGCTCCCTCCCCTGGAAGCCTGCTTGGTGGGTCCGGGGCGAGGTGCGGGAGAGCACCGACGAGTGTGGTTTGGCGGTCAGTGCCATCGAGTTTAAAAGTACGTGCGTGCACAGCCGTCTGGAGGGACACCTGCAAGGAAGCCTGTGGTCGTGATGGTGGGTTTTATGGGTGGTTTTTTCTCTCTGTAATATTTTTCTGCAATAGATGCTCCTGTTTTTCTCAATGAACATCTATTATGTACATACAGTTATTTAAAGACCAGTTTCTTGAATGATACTAAAATTTCTAAGTGTGGAAGCCAGCAGGCGCTTTCTGGAAAAGGCGAGACACAGAAGCTGTCAGACTTGAGGGGTGGGATGGTCCTGTCACAGCCCCTGGGCCTGTGGCCTGAGACGCTCTGACGGACGGGTGTGGCTCCAGCAGGTGGGCCTGGCTCCAACGGGGGCGTGGCCCAAAGGGGGTGTGGCTCCAGCAGGTGGTGTGGCTCCAGCAGGTCCGCGTGGCTGCAGTGCCATCAGGTGACCACTGGCCACAGCTCAAGGACCTGGCTTCTGACAGGTTCTAGCAGACTCAGTAGGTGAAGCCACCCCCCCTCACCCCCCTTGCTGGGTCAACCACCTGCGGGTGCGTTGGGTTGAGTTTCCTCGTTCTGGGAAAGCGGAGTTTCACGCTGGGCCCGCCTGGGGGAGGGTCAGGAGCGGCGCATGGAACACCGTGGGGACGGCGTGCAGTCTGCCTCGTGAGGGGGCGGTCACTGATTCCCATGGTGGCCGCGGTGCTGGGTGCGCTCTCTGGCCGGTCTGCGGAGCTCCGTAGCAGCGGAGGCTATTGGCCACTGAGGTGCCGAGTCTAGTGCTGTTTGTCATTTTGGGGTACCAGCAGCACCTCCTGATAATTCCAGGGTAGTCCCAGTGACCTGCTCTGTCCCTAGCCCTTCAGTCACCTACTGCGGCGCCCCCATCTGAGACGACTCAGTATTGGGGCTCACCTTTGTTGCTGAGAAGGGAGTGTTTTTTGTTTTGTTTTTCTTTTTGCAACTTTTTCTCAGTGGTTTGAATGTTATTGTTGAGTTCTGGCCACAGGGAGATGGGGATGAGGTCAGAACTAGAAAAATATGTCCTGGAATCTTCTGGACCTGAGAGAGGAAGTGGGCTGGTGGTGGTGCGAATGCAGGAGAGGGCGCCAGGCTTGCTGGAAAGAAGGGCAGAGATGAACAGCATGTCACTTGCGGGGCGGGCCTCCTCCAGCACAAGGGAGGTCTTCAGTTGGGGGAGAGGGGAGCACAGGACCCCAGGGAGTGCGGCATGTGGACTGCTTTGGGGGGCTCTCTTGTGCGGGTGGAGGCAGCCTGACGAGACCCAGCACACATGCTCAGGTGCCCTGGGCACTGCCATGGACTGGGGCGGGGCCCTCCACGCTTCCACAGTCCTGCCACCTGTGGTGACGTTGCCAGTGGACACACAGCCAGACCGTCCCCACAGGCTGTGCCTGGGTTCCCGTGAAGGTGCACCCGAGTGTTCAGTGACAGTGGGCCTAGAGCCCTTGGGGAAGCCTGGGGCTGTGGTCTCGGCTGAGGGCAAGCAGGTGGATATGCCCAGAGGCCTCAAAGTGTGGGACATCAGGGAAGACAGAGGCAGAATGCACTGGCAGGGTGGGCGAGCCACACAGCTGTCCTGAGTGTGTGGGGACCTGGGAGCCAGGAGGGACAGGCGGTTCAGATGCTGTGGCTGCAGCCGGGGGCTTTAGACCAACCACACGAGAAAGACAGGACGCATGTGCAGGAGGAGCGTCTGCGGGCGTGGGGACCCGGTGTCCGGTGTGGGGACTGTTGCTGAGGAGCCGGCATGAACAGAATTCGTGGAGGACAGGGAATGACTGTCCTGGGGGGTTGTGAAGACGCATTGTGAATCAAAATCATTTTCAGAAGTAGATATTAACCATTTCACTTCATACGGAATGTTTCAGTGTGTTTTTTTCCACTAGGAACATAATACATGACCGTAGAACTTCAAAGCAGAGAATCGTAGAGGGATTTTTGCACCAAATGAAGCACACACATTGAAAGGGGTTATTTTGGGAAAGCCTAACACACATCCTTGTTAATGTTTTGGTGGAATTTCTCCTAGATGTTTCTCTGCACATTTCTTTTTGTAAAGGTGTTTGCCACAGGGTGCTGTAGCCCTGCGGCACAAGCCTTTCCCACGTCCTGTGACAATCCCGCACATTCCCGCCGTGCAGACTCTGACTCTATACGGAGGAAGGGCAGGTGAGGGGGACACGCAGGATGCACGTGCCTCCGTGGTCACAGGCCGTGGTCATGGTCGTCAGCATTGTCGAGGCCCTGGACACCCCACGGCCTGGGGGAGGCCCCCTCCCCCCACCGCCACCATAGCAACGCTGAGCCCCATGCCTCCCGCCTGGGTTTGCCTCCTAATTATCAGAGCGAGGCCGGCGCCCCTGCTCGGTGCCGGGTCTGCATAATGCATGAGCCCCAGCGACGGCCACGCGCAGCCCGATCGAGACAAAGAGCCTGCCTCGCGGAGCACGGCAGTTGCGGAAACACGCTGCCAGCACATCCTCTGCTGACTGAGAGCCGTGTCATCAAACACTATGACAGGGCCCCCTGTCTGGCTCCTCTGCGCGCAAGTGCATCGGCAGTGCCTGGCTGCACCAGGGTCGCACTCCAGGAGGACCCCGAGGGGGCGACCGCGCCGGGGGCAGGGTCACCGCCCCTGCAGATAAACACTTTCTTCCGGGTCAGCAGCCCGCATGCTGGTTCTGACGCTGCCGGAGCCTGGCGGCAGCAACAGGACAACCCCGGGGACTCAGAAGGGCTGCCTCGGGAGAGTCACACGAGACACTCACACAGGGAGCAGGAGGGGTGATGGATTGGCCAACGGTGAGTGGCCAGGCCGTGGCAAATAGGCCAGGACAGGCTGGGTGAAGGAGGTGCTGGGGAGGAAGTCCGCCCCGCCTAGCACTGTTGGCCAAAAGGGGCCTGTCTGTACCCAAGGGCCTAACCACGTGGTCCCAGGCGAGCCTGTCGCTGGCCTGCCCGAGGAAGGTTGGTGAGCTCACGGAGCACCCTTCCTAGTGGATGGGCCTCCCCTAATTCCTCTTCTTTCAGGAGGCATTGTGACCCTGGGGTGACAGTGGGCATGGGCATTGGCGTCCTCCGCTGAGAAGAGGGGTAGTAGTGTCTGTGGAACAGGGCAGTGGCGAACACAGCCCTGCTCCACGTGCTCCAGTGAGGGCTGTGGGGGAAAAGGCGTGGAAGTGCGTGTGGCAGGTGGCGCGTGCTGGTTCAGTTCAGGTGGTTGGTCGTGCTGTCCTTAGTTGGGGTGCCCAGAACGAAGACCCCTTGTTCAGCGGCCAGCCCTGGAGGTGTTCCTGGAGGTGGCGTGTGGCGGCTTCTGGAGATGGCACGACAGGAGAGCGGTGGGCCCCCTTTCCCCTTTGTCGCCTGCCTGCACTCATCTCAGACCCAACCGCCAGGGCCACATAGGAACTGGAAGGGCCCGGGTTCGTGGGGCTGACCCCACGATAGCCCAGCGGGAGATGGATTTCATGAACATGCGAGTGAAGTTCCTGAGAGAAGTGCCTTTCTGCCTCGTTTAAGCAGGTGCTGTTTGAGGTTTCGGTTACTTGTGGCTGAATGCCCTGAATTAACACACAAGGTGAGAATGTCTCACCTGCAGGACACCGGGGGTTTGTCACCCCGGCAGCTGAATGTCTGAAGGTGAATTAACAAAGGGCTTTCTGGCTTCAGACCTCACCACCTGAGCATCCTTCCCAGGACACTGCCGGGCTGCAGCGAGCCACCCGCAGGCTGTGCTCTGGACGTGGGGATTGGTCGGAGCAGCCCTGGGGGAGTCCTGAGCCCCCAGCCTGGCCTCTGCTCCCTGGGGAGCGCTGCTTACACTCTCCATGACAGGTGCAGCGGCTTGAACTTTGCTTACCTGACAGGCTTTGGTGAGCTGGCAAATCCTAAGCACAAGGGGCCGCCCAGTGACCATCTGCCGATGCCAGGTTTCCGCCGCCTGTGCTCAGCTGCAGCCGTACCTTCACACACGGTCACGGCCGCAGACGATGACCCTCAGAGGCTTTCGGCTTCTCTGGTTAGTGCCACCGCGCCCCTTGCTGGGAGTCCAGGGTCCGTTGCCTCTCCCGCCGATTTAACAGGAGACATGGAAGCCCGCGTGGCCTGCTCGTCTGCCCAGGGCTCCTTTGTGCTGCGGTGACATGTTGGTGTCGGTTTACGGAATGTGCTCTGTTGCTTTGATTTTCCTGGTGAGATGGACACGCTAGTTTCAGAGGAAGCGGCAGGAAGAGGGAGACGGCCGCGCTGGGAGACCTGGCTGCGCTGGCTGGGCGGCGGGGCTTCTGCTCCCTCACGGTTCAGAAGCGCGCTGTGCAGCCTTAGCCCCTCACCTGAGGCAGCTCTGTGGGTTTTCCGAGTCCAGCTTCTCTTGGACCCTTCCCCGAAAAGCTGCAGCCTGGTTTCCTGATGCTCTGAAGGCCCCAGCAGCTGGACCCAGGGGTGTGGACTGAAGGGTGGGACTGAAGATGCAGCTGTGGCTTTAAGAGGAATGGTGGGGCTTTTCCCCTGGTTTTCCCACAGTGACGCTTTCTCTTGAATTTCTTCTTTGAGTCCTGGTGATAATGTAACCTGTGTGTTCCGAAATGCACACCTGAGTTTGTATCGGGGCCTTGCCGGATGGAAGCTGGGCTTCTGAGAGCTCCGGCTATGAACACGGTAACTTTACGTTTACCTTTCACCTGTGCATCTGCAGGGATCTCAGCCACATCGTTGCAGTAACTGTGTCTACTGCTGTTTGAAACAATAGCCTTGACGTGTGAAGGTCCCCCAGCTGTTTACAGCTTCTCACGGGAACTGGAGCCCAAAAGATGCCCATCAGAAAGTTACTTCTTGTGTTGAAACTTAATCTCAGTCTCAGGCTGCAAACTGCTGGAATCTCGTGGGGATCATCCCCACCAGTCTGTGCTGCGGACGCACTGTGTCCAGGACGCCGCGGAGCGTCAGAGAGAGACGGAACCTTCTTGGAGGGCAGGGGCGCTCGGGGCCTCATCTCCGCTGCCCTTGGAGGTGTCAGTGTGCCCTTGCTCAGCATCTGCACTCAGAGGGAGGCTCCGTCCCCGGGTTTTGTGGCTTTTCCTCGTCAGTTTCTCTACATTTCACTTTGTGCAATTAAAAGGAAGAATCGCTGGTTTTTGTTTTGGCAAACTAAAATCTTTTCAAAGTGCGAGGGCGGGCAGCTTCCCTGTTTGGTGGGTAGGTGGGTGGAGGGGGCGTGCAGTCTGTCCACCCACCTCAGCCTGAATCCCTCAGAACCCGTAGAGCAAAACCGGCTTTACCGCGCTCCTTGTCATAAGCAAGTGACGCCCCTACGGGCTCTCAGCGACGTCACCGCGAAACACTGCTCTCCACGGCCCTGCTGCACCGCCGGAGCCAGTGCGTCACACCCCAGCTCCCTGTGAACGCAGGGTGTTTCTCTGCTGAGTAGGGTTCCACTTACATCTTGCTTGGTAACAGTCCCACCAAGAAAATGAGTTGCTCTGAAAATCTGATGGAGTCTTTAGGGATATAAAATGGATTCTTTCATGCACCACGTGGAAAATTCCTGTTTCTGAGATTATTTGAAACAGGGCAGCAACCATGGGTTTTCTAAGAAATAAGACGACGGACACTTTGGTTTTATTTTGGAGAGAATCAACTCCTTCAGGGATTTTTCTACTGTAGGTGTCAGAGTCCTAGGTGGACCTTTCCCGAGATGCCCTTACCCCCTTACTGAAGCTGCGTGGGCCTCGGGGAGCCCCGGTCCCAGGAGCGTGGTGTGTGTGTGGTGAGGACGGCCACGAACGTCATTCTGGGTGGGACGGCGGTTTTCCATTTGGTGCTTTAAGCCCATTGCACATCTCATGGGGGAAGGGTTCCAAAGGAGGGTTATCCTGAAACTGTCATTCCCCTCAGTTCCAGTTTCTTCAGTGAGTGCTTGGGGTCTTTCCCCTTGGGTCACCTTTCGAGGACTTAGGCTACAGAGACACAGGGTCGCATCCTGTGCACTGGGGGTTTTGGGATGACTGTGTTAAATAGCACACATGCCCCTTGCTGAGTTTCTGTGGGATCGCGGGACTCAGGAGGAAGTCGGAGGGGGAGAGAGGCCTTCGGATGAGGGACAGTCCTGGCCGCAGGGGGTGCCGTCAGCAGCAGCCCTGTGTGGGTGTCAGGGTGGGACAGGACTTGTCTGGACCTTCTGGGCACACAGGCGTGCTCCTCAATGGCCCTAGATCTGGGTCCCCCGCATCAGCTTTGCCAGGACCCCACTGGCTGCGAGGACTGCCGGCTTGGCTGAATCCTTGTATTGCCACGTGCAGTGGGCTGAACTGTGCTGCCTCACAGTTTGCACGGTGACATCCTGGCCCCCAGGACCTCAGGTTGTGACCTTATTTGAAATGGAGCCATTTGGGATGCAATCCCCGAAGGTCAGCTCATCCTGGGGTAGGGCGGGCCCTGACCCACTGCGACTGGTGTTGTGCCATAAAGAGGGGACTGTGGGGATAGGTACGCACACAGAGAACACCGTCCTGTGTGAACGTGAAGGCAGGGGTCTGTAAGTCCGGGAGCCCCCCCCCCCCCCCAGATGGCCAGCAAGCCCGCGGGGGCTGGGGGAGGGGCCCGGGACAGAGTTTCTCTTCGAACCCTCAGAAGGAACCAGCCCGTCAGAGCTTGGATTTTGCATTTCCGGCCTGCAGGGCCCTGAGACTGTGTATTTCTGTTGAGTAAGCCACCCAGCCTGCGGCTGGCACGCAGCAGCCCGAGGAAGCCGCAGCCCAGCTGCAGTCACAGTGCGTGACTGTGTGTTGTCTGCGGTGACTGCCCTGGAGCTCCGTGTGTCAGCGAAGTGAGGGAGGGGCCGACCCGTAGGGCTGTAAGCTGCCTGGCCTCTCACGGGATCTCGAGTGTGATCAGTTTTAGAGGGGACGTGGTGTCGGAACCCCTGGGTCAGAGGCAGAGTATGTTTCTGACCTTCCCAGGCGAGGAGGGGCGGTGCCACGTCCCAGAAGGAACTGGGTGTGGGTGGGCAGCCAGGAGACCTGGGTGCTCGTGGGTGTGTCACGTGCCAGCCATATGGCCTGGGGGTGTCTCCGCTGTCTCCCCGGGCCACAGTGTCCTTGGCCAGAAAACAGGAGGGTGGACCAGATGACCGTGTTCAGGTGAGTGTGGCCCAGCCATGGCCACGGCCTTAGGAACGGGAGCCCCTGGTGGTGCCACGTGGAGTCCTGTCTGGTACCCGGCAGGCGCATAGTAGGTGTTTGTAAACACTGACTCGGACGACGAAGGGAATCGGAGTGGTGCCACGGCCAGGTTGTGCACAGTCCAAAGATAAACACGGAAGATGTGTACGGGGACTCTGGTGAGCAGAATGAACTGATGAGACGGAGACAGACCCGTAGATGCACAGAGCAGGCTGGCGGCTGTGGGGGGGGGGGCGCTGGGTGGAGAA
>PVJI01031016.1:0-13520 GCA_004026765.1 Micronycteris hirsuta
TCCAGCAAAAATCACTATTCTTTTAATGCTGATGTCATCTGGATATACCACTCTTTCCTACATTTTCTTACATTCTTCTAGTCACACCTCCTCATTCATTAGTCTTTTATTCATGGCAGTCTTCCATTCCACCAGGTTCCCTTCCTTTATCCTCTCCTTGGTGATTTCAATGCCTAAATGGATGATCATCACAAAGTGCTAGCTTCTCAGTTTTCTTGATTTCCATATTCCATCAACATTTTTCTTTTTCCTCTTCACTCACCCATTTGTATGGTCATAACCTGGACCTTTACATCTCTTAAAAAAATACAAATCTAAATACAAATCTCTAGACAAATCTTTGTTTCCTACTATAGCTTCCTAATCATTCAGTTCATTAACACAATTCCGTACAACCATATAGTTCTTTAACATGTGGGGACATTTGTTCCTTTCGGTCCACCAGTTTATTATCCATCGGTCCCTTCCTGTCATCATTGCCCTTCTTGTTCAGCACAGTTTCCATAATCACCAACGTAGCGCCCCTCTGCAAATACTTTCAAAACTGTTTCTTCTTACCCTCAACTGGGCTTACCTTACAAAACCCCAGTCCATGTCTTATAACTTCACCTTGCATCAGATTTTCTCCTTGTTTGCACCTAAACACAAGTGTGTTATTAGTCACAGAAATTACATAATCAGGTGACTAATTCCACTTTAAACTCATAATTTCAGGCCACAGATTGAATCTTGACATGACCCAGAAATTTCTCTAGTAAGTTTATTTTTCTGCTACCCAGGATAATCATAGTGATCTGGTTCCTTTTGCATCATCTTCTACCCCATCTCTCCCACCTTATCTCTCAGCAGGTACTTTGCCCAGTTGATTAAGAAAATGGGTCTATCAGAAGGAAGTGTTCTCATCCTCCCATGACCAAATTCCCAAGTCCACCTGCCATTGAACCATCTTCCTATTTCCATCAAATAAAGAGACATCAGAATACAAATGAGAACTTCAGAGATTGGGGCAACTGAACTTAAAATTAAGTGTTAAATTAGGGATGATGCCATATTTAGAAAGATGGCATATATTGTGTTCTGGAGAAAATGAAAAGGGTTTAGTGGGGAGATCCATGATCCAAGTTGTTTTGTAGGACAGGGGTCAGCAAACTATAGCCCTTGGGTCTATTGATTAGGTTATTTTTTGGGGGAGTGTTTATAATGTTTATTTTTACTCTTTAGTTTACCTTTCAGGTTACCAAAACAGTCTTAAAGTCTTTTCAGGTTATTCTTCTTATTTTCTTTTTTTAAAATAGTTTGTTATTATATTTTTCCATTGCCATTATCCCCCCTTGTGCCCTCCACCCACGCCCTCCCCCCCTGCAATCACCATACTGCTATCTGTGTCCATGAGTCTTTTTTCTGTTTGCTTGGTTGTAAGGAAAACTGTATTGAAACATGGGCCATATTTGTTCCTTTAAGTCCTGTCTATGGATACCAGCATGCTAACACGGGCCATATTTGTTCCTTTATGTCCTGTCTATGGATACCAGCATGCTAACACGGGCCATATTTGTTCCTTTATGTCCTGTCTATGGATACCAGCATGCTAACGCGGGCCATATTTGTTCCTTTATGTCCTGTCTATGGATACCAGCATGCTAACACGGGCCATATTTGTTCCTTTATGTCCTGTCTATGGATACCAGCATGCTACGATGGTAGGTTTGAAGTGTTGCTACAAAACCCATATGACCCGCAAAGCCTGAAATATTTACTATCACTTTACAGAAAAATTTACCAACCCCTATTTTAAAAAGATAACTCTGGCAGCTTAATGAATAGTGAATAATAATGGGGACAAATTAGATGAACAGAAAATATTTGGAAGGGAATTTTGTTAGTTTAGATAAGAATGACAAAAGGCCTGGTCTAATGGTAGTGAACATGGAAAAGAAAAAAATGAGAGGCATTTTGTGTAGAGAATCAGAGGACTCAATGAACAATGAGATATGAGGGGAAAATGTGAGAGACAGTTAAAAATTGACTCCAAGTTGTCTCATTTTGGTGAATGGGAGAGTGATAGTGTTCTTAACTGCAGTAGCAGAAAAGGGGTGGGAGAAGTGAACGTTTTCAGGAATAATCATGATTTTCATTTTGGACAAGTTCAACTCCTACAAAAATAAGCATGGAGCTCATTCTAATGACTCCCAAATTGATTTCTAAGGCTAAAGAAGTTATTGAGTTCATTGGTTTATAATCGGTACTGGTGCTATGGGAATAGATGAAATCACTTAAGGGAATGTCAAACAAACAGAAATTTCCCTGAAAAGTCTGCATTCAATAGTAGAAATTTTATGAGCACACAAAAACCTGCACATAGATGTTTACAACAGCTTTATTCATAATTGACAAAACTTAGAATCACCCAAGATGTCCTTCAGTAGGTGAACGGATTAAAAATAACAATAAACAAACAAACAAAAAACCCTGTGGTACACCAGAAAATGGAGTGTTACTTAGCATTAAAACAGAATGAGGTATTAAACCATGAAAAGATGTGTAGGAACCTTAAATACAATTTACCGAGTGAAAGAAGCCAATTTGAAAAGGCTACATACTCTATGATTCCAACTATAGGACATTCTGGAAAAGACTAAAGCATAGAAACAATAAAAAGATCAGTGATTTTTCGGGATAAATAGGTAGAATGCAGGATTTTTAAAACAGTGAAACTATTCTATATGATACTGTAATGGTGGCCACATGTCATATATTTGCACACACATATATTTTATACAATACCAAAAGTGACTGGTGATGTAAACTATGGACTTTGGGTCATTATAATGCATCAGTTGTAACAAATGCACCAGTCTGGTGGGGAACGTTGATAGAGTGAGGTTATGCATGTGTGGGTACAGAGCATATATGGGAAAGCTCTATCATTCCCTCAATTTAGCTGTGAACCTAAAAGTGCCCCCAAAATAGTCTTAATAAAAAAAGTCTGTATTTAAAGGGTGACTGAAACTATCATTAATTCATAAAGATTATAGAAAAGTTAAAATAAATGAACTAAATCTAGAGACATCAAAATAGATAGATCTCAAATATATAATGTTCAGTGAAGGAAAGTGACAAAGGATGCTTTAATATACCATATGTGTGAAATTTTAAAACATGAAATAATGTACATGGTGTGCAAATACACAAATGTACAAAAGTATATTAATGATAACACAACTTCAGAATAGGAGAATAAAAAGGAGAGAGAAAGAATAAGGAAGGTAAATTATAGCTTTATCTGCCATGTTATATTTCTTTTTCAAAAAAGAGCTTCCAGTAAAAGACAACAAAAGCAGAGAGGGGTATAAGCTGTCAGGAGGAAATTAAGAGGCGACAATAGGTCCTGGACATCAGGAAAGGAAGGAAGTATGTTTTCAAAGAAAGGCATAAAGCACACCAGGCAACTCTGCAGGCAATCAAAGTAGGGGATTAATAGCCCTGTCTATTGTTAGTCAGAAACCTCAGAGAAAGTTTCAGCAGAAAGATGGGGATGGGAGCCAGATGATGAAGGTAAAGAGGAAAGACTTAGCATTGAAGAAATGGAGGCAGTAAGAGAAAACGGCTCATTCAAAAAAGTTGGCAATGAAGAAGAAAGAGAAAGATACACAATAGTTTGAGAAGTATTTAACATGATGCTTCAATTTCAGGCCAGGTGATTACTCAAATAAATCAACATTTTTTTGCAAAGCAGTGAATCCTTATATTATCAAAAGCAAATAAATATTTTTTTCCTTAAGGAGATATCTGCAAAGTACTTCATATGTGAATATTGTATAAAAATAACATTAAGAGCTTAGTTTAAATCACAAGTACATGAAAAGTAGAGTTGAAGAAGTTGAGAAAAGGTGAGCCATGAGACCTAGGGGTTTTCATGGTGTGCTGCTTATCGAGATACATCCCCAGAAACTGAGTATATACCTTGGTACAGTCTCCTGGTCCAGGATCTGTCCTTCAACCTTTCATAGACAATTAATCTCATTAATGTGAACAATGAACAAAAGTCATCACAGACTGCAGTTGATGCTATTTATTTATAAGTATAACTGCCAAGCACTCCAGATATATCAGCTTGGCAATGAGTCCAACCAGCACAAAGGTGTTTGGGAACCAGGAAGCAGGAAAAGGAGTTACCTTACTATAGTGTTTCATACATCTGGCATCCATGTGACAATGCTATGTCTTTGTCAAGTGGCTTCTCGAATTGGCTGAACAGCACATCCTCTCTTCAGGTAAAGGCACACTCTTACAAATTTTCTTTCTCTGTATCTTTATTTCTAAATGTACTTCTTCTAAAGCACAAATCCATTCCTTGCAAACATTAATACCTTTCTACCTAGGAGCAGATACATCTCTTTATGATGACTCTACTTTTTTCTGCAGTGAATGCAGTACAGTTGTTATTGTTTAACTTTTGGAGCTCTGTTGATTGGCAGAGTCAACATTCCCCAAATTTGTCATACTTGTACCACTTTCATGATTTTTACTGCTATCTGAGTATAACTTTAGGTTTACTGTATCTGAGGACAACTCTAATGTCATTGTTCATTTTCTTTTTCCTCAAATAAACTTATTTTTAAAGGATATTTTATTGTATGCTATTAATTAGCAACACATTTTATACTTGACATAAGTAAAAATAAAAATATTCTTTAATAATTCATTGGTTTCACTACTACCCAACACACACATGCCACCACTTATTACCATAGCTACTAAAATAACATGTTGTTTTCTATCTTAAGTAAGTTGAATATAGCTCATGTAATCTGGCCTGTTACTGAAGACTGCAAAGGTATTACCATGTTATAATATCAGCACTGTTCTGATTCATCAAACCCTGATGTGAATGCTAGTTCAACCTTTAAAAGAAACAAATGAAAAATACTATAGAAAACATGAGTTATTTATATGGAATATTCCTTAGGATAGTATCTTTAAAATGGGACCAATTCTGGACTTCCAGCCAAGATGGAGGAGTAGGTAGATACACTTGAAATCCTCACACAACCAAAAGAAGGACAACAACAAATTTAAAAACAAAAATAACCAGAATTGCCAGAAAATTGAACTGTATGGAAGTCCAACAACCAAGGAGTTAAAGAAGAAACATTCATCCAGACTGGTAGGAGGGGCGGAGACAGACACCCAGTGTGGAGAGGACTAGTGGCAAGGCAGCAGCTGGAGGACCAGGTGAGGCAGTGGATGGCGTAGGGGCTGGTCCCACATTTGCATACGGCTAAACTGGAAGGAACAACCGGGGAGTGAGACAGACCACACAAATGAGGGCTCCAGTGTGGGGAAATAAATCTTCAAAACCTCTGACTCAAAACACCTGGGGGGGGGGGTATGGGGAAGCAGGAGAAACTCCTAGCCTCACAGGAGAGACCCACAGGGTCCTAGAACATACACAAAACCATCTACCTGGGAATCAGCACCAGAAGGGCCCAATTTGATTAGGATTAGCAGAGGGAGGAAGTGACTGAAAGCCAGATGAGTTGAGCAAGTGGTATTGTTTTCCCTTGGGCCCCTCCCCCACATACAGCACCACAATGCAGTGAAATGGGTTGCCCGCCAGGGTGAATACCTAAGGCTCCACCCCTTACAAGGTAACAGGTGAGCCAAGAGAAAAAAATATGGCCCAAATGGAAGGACAGATCAAAGCTCCAGAAAAAATACAACTAAGTGATGAAGAGATAGCCAACCTATCAGATGCAGAGTTCAAAACACTGGTAATCAGGATGCTTACAGAATTGGTTAAGTTTGGTCACAAAATAGAGGAAAAAGTGAAGGCTATGCAGAGTGAAATTTAAAAAATATACAGGGAACCAGCAGTGACTGGGAGGAAATGGACTCAAATCCATTTGTTTGAACAAGAAGGAAGAAAAAAAAAATTCAACCAGGATAGAATGAAGAAATAAGAATTAAAAAATATGAGGAGAGGCTTAGGAACCTTCGGGACAACTTTAAACATTCCAACATCCGAATCATAGGGGTGCCAGAAGGAGAAGAGGAAGAGCATGAAATTGAAAATTTATTTGAAAACATAAAGAAGGAGAACTTCCCTAATCTGGCAAAGGAAATAGACTTCCAGGAAGTCCAGGAAGCTCAGAGAGTCCCAGAAAAGTTGGACCCAAGGAGGAACGCATCAAGGTATATCATAATTACATTAGCCAAGATTAAAGAGAAGGAGAAAATCTTAAAAGCAGCAAGAGAAAAGGAGACAGTTACCTACAAAGGAGTTTCCTTAGACTACTTGCTGATTTCTCAAAAGAAACCTTACAAGCAAGAAGGGGCTGGAAAGACATATTCAAAGTCATGAATGGCAAGGACCTACATCCAAGAATACTCTATCCAGTGAGGCTATCATTTAGAATGGAAGGGCAGACAAAGTGCTTCCCAGATAAGGTCAAGTTAAAGGAGTTCATCATCACCAAGCCCTTATTATAGGACATGTTAAAGGGACTTATCAAGAAAAAGAAGATAAAAAATATGAACAGGAAAATGACAACTCACAACTATGAACATTTGAACCCAAAAAACAAAAACAAGCTAAGCAAACAACTAGAACAGGAACAGAATCACAGAAATGGAGATCAAATGGAGGGTTATCAGTGGGGAGGAGGTAGGGGGAGAATGGGGGAAAAGGTACAAGGAATAAGAATTATAAATGGTAGGTACAAAACAGATGGGGGGAGGTTAAGAATAGTATAGGAAATGGAGAAGCCAAAGAACTTATATGTTTGACCCATGGACATGAACGAAGGTGGGGGAATGATGGTGGGGGCATAAAGGATGGAGGGGAATAAAGGGGAGAAAAAATGGGACCACTATAATAGCATAATCAATAAAATATATTAAAAAAATAAAATGAGACCAATTCTCTGTGGGAATAATCTACTGTGTCTTTCATGAAATTCTTCAAGATTTGGATGGTATACTTAAATGGCTATCATTAAAAACCATTTACTGCTGTGTAGGTAGTGAGTTTTAAAACACTTTCTGAGACAGAAAAAGGTATAGCTTTTTTGAACCTACAACAAAATGTTTATTTTGCACAGCTCATGCTATTCAACATGCATGGAACTTGAAAATATGATAAAGTGTTTGAAAGTCATTATTACAGGGAAGAGAAAAGTAAAGAATTATGGGGTTTTTCATAAAGGTACAGAGTACGTTTTCAGAGGCTATTTGAAAATGTAAAGGGTTGCTGATTAGGTACAGACAACACAGTAAGGAAAATCTTGGCAAAGCTTCCTGACCTTTGACTTAGCAGTGGCCCTGAGGAATGCTCTTTGTTCAGAAAGTTTGTGAGCAGAAGTCCCTAGAAAAAATAAATATATTCTGAACCATAACATTTTAGGACACCTCATTAAAACATGACAATTGTAAATGCTGTATATCTTTCAATCTTTATTTCCAAACTTAGGTTCATGGTTATATAAACAACTTCAAGCAAATTTAAATAAAAAAAAAATTAGGAACTATAGATATTTTATAGAGAGAATATGATTCAACTCAATATAACTGGATCTATGCCCTGACCAGGGTGACTCAGTGGGTTGGGAGTCATCCTGCAAACTGAAAGTTCGCTGATTCAATTACTGCTCAGGGCACATGTCTGGGTTGTGGGCTAGGTCCCCCGTTGTGGGGTGTGCGAGAGGTAACCAATAGACGTTTCTCTTGCACATCGATGTTTCTCTCCTTTCTTTCTCCTCCCTTCCCCCTCTCTAAAAATAAATAAAATCTAATAAATAAATCTAATCTAATCTAATCTTATAAATAAAAATAAATAAATAAATAAAATCATACACACACACACGCACACAGTGGTACCTTGGTACTCACTGTTAATTTCTTCCAGAACTCACGATGAGTGCTGAAACCAAGTACCAAAAGATGAAGCACCTTCTCTTGTGGGGCAGCGCCATGACTCATACAAGTTCTAACAAGTGTGATGGGTCCGAGCGAGTGCCAAGTGCTGAAATATTTTTTCTCTTCAAAATGCACGAATATAGTGTTTGATGAGTTCTAAAGCTGATGAGTACTGAGCTATGACTGTATATAAATATCTGGATGTATGAGCTACCCAGGCATCTTAATATTGGAATTTTGCTGCATTAGTTTTAAAGACATCTTAGGGAAAAATGAATATTTATTGAACCCTTTCTCAGCATCTATTTCCCATTTCCAATCCAGAGCACCTCATTTCCTATAGAAGAACTCACCCATTCCCAGTACAAAGTAGTCTTATGGTTTGAAAGAATAGACCCTAGCCCTAGATTAAGTTCAGGAAAGCATCTTACACCTGACCACAGTGATTCACTCAGGGGTGGGTACATATCACATTTTGACCAATAAATGCCAGAGATTTACTAAGGACTCCTGTGAATGAAATTTTCTTTTTCTCCTGTGGTAGCTTTAGGATCATGCCATCATGAGGGGATTCATCACGAAAATGAGCCCAGCACCAGGAGGTGGACAGAGTTGCATGACTCAAAATGGAGTTGGTGTCCCTATGTCATCACGAACATATGAATTGAGACTTCTCAATAGCCTAAAATCAAAATAACCTGTGGGCAATTCAGTTACATGAACCTATGCATACCTCCACATTTTTTCTTTCTCAACCCACTTTGGTTCAGGTTTTCCACTATTTGCAACCAAAAGCTCCCCAACCAATATAGGGAAATAATCTAGAACACTGAAGAAGTATTGTGTTCAGGAGGCCTGAGTCCTAGATTAGTTCTGCTTTAACTAAATCCTGTAATGGCTCTAACCATGAGTAAATTGAAAGCATTAGTTCCAGATGATTTCTGCAACAGCACAAACAGGCTAGATGTATACCAATTCCACTCCTCTTCCCAGGCACACACAGCTTGACTGCGTTTCCTAGTCTCTGGTGCAGTTTGGTTAGGGAATTGTGACTCGTTTGTAGACGCTGGGATATAGAACAAAATGATGAAAAACGTATCAAAGTGTAGCCTTTTAATATACCTTATAGGATTCCAAAGTTCTTTCCTTTCTGCAGTGACTACAAAGGTAAATGTTAAGGATGACAGAATCCTAGATCCCTGACTCTTTACTAGGAGGACATCATCCAGAGGAGTTGCTCAACCCACATCAGACTCCAGGTGAATAAGAAATAAATTGTATTTAATGACACAGGTTTGGTAGTTGTTGTTTTTATAGCAGTTAGCCATACACTAATTTTTTTTTTTCATTTTGTAAACTGAGTATAAATTAGGATGGAGGTACTAAAGCATGCAAAATTTCAGTTTAAATTGTCATATGATATTGAATCAAGGCCATTTTATCAGTGCAATGAACAACCATTTCCTTTAAAGTTTATCTGTTTTCAAGATAACTTTTAATGGTTGCCAAGGTAACTGGGTATCAGAAAAATACCACTACCTGGAGAACCATATTTCCTGACCATTAGCAGTTCTACATACGTTCATTGGTGGAGCAGAGGGCCAGAAGCTGTGATGATCAGAAACATATTAGAAAATTTTCAGGTTTTATAGTTTGTGAAAATTAGGCTTAAAACTAGAGAAAGAGGATTTTGAATGAATCAGGTAGACTAGAGTGTGACAATTCAGGGCGAAGTAGTATAGGCATCCTGTTGAGGGGCTTGAACCTGCCCCTGAGCAGGTGAGAAGCCAGAGCGGAGCCTTGCAGGGGGAATGTGGCATGACTAAGGAAACAGGCCAAGAGGTGAAATGACTGGGAGCTACCACGAATCTTTTCTAGGTCAAATTTGGGCAGCCCATTCCACTGACTCAGGCAAGAGGTCTCATTCAATCCATAATTGATTACTAAACCAATCTGGAAATTTTAGATTAGTCTTCTAAACTGAATTTATTTTGTCTCTCTCCTAACCAGTCCAAGATGTTTGCCTATCCCTCCAGCTCTTGGATATAAGGAATGTCGTTTCAATTTCCTTGTTTCCATCCAAGAAACTGCCCCCATTAAAACTTGAGCTAATTGTGCATGATTCCATTCCTGTGTCTCCCAACCTAAACCCACAGGCAGAATAACCTCCATACTTCCATTTATTTTAGTGTGAATTCAAGAGCAGCTTTGGATAACTGATTATCATCACAGTGTCTGGCCCTCTGCTCTACCGATGAACACATGTAGAACTGCCAATGGTCAGGAATATGGTCCTCTATCTAGTAGCGTTTTCCAGATACCCAGTTACTTTGGCAACCTAAAGCAGTAAGAGATCCTAACCACAGTCGGATTAAAAGCTTAGTTATATATGAAGAGAGGTCTTGTTCCCAGCAGGAATTATGTGGTAACAAACACCACTGTTACTTCTCTTTCTGCTAACCTACAGTGGATAGCATATATAAAGATGTAAATGTATGTGTTCTCCACAAGAATGGCAAACTTCTTAAGAAAATTGTCTTATTTGTTTGAAATATTTTATCAAATAACTTTTTCTATTTTTTCAGCATGTCAAACTTTCATTAAAGATTCTTGAATAAGTAAACAAATTAAATCCCACTGCAACACTTCTATTTACAGAGGGACTTTCTGTGTGGTGAGCACATGTATGTGTGTGTTTCTTTGGAGGAGTTTATAGGAGAAGACAAATTTAAGATAAAGTTGTGTCAACTACTACAATTCAGGTCAAACTAGGAGTTTCTGATATGTTTATAGTAATCTGTTTGCAATAGTTCATTTGCATGGAGCAGAAAAAGACTATGAAGAGGACCTTTATCTTCACCCACGTCCATGGTCTTCTATCTCAACTCTGGGTGCAGGGGGCCAGCTACACACAGACAGAAGCAAGAGTTGTTTTCACAAGGATTCTCTGAGACTTGGCTATACATGTAGCTCTCCTTTGACCTAATTACAAGCTCTGATAAAGAGACAAGAAGGAATCCTCATCACTTAAGATCTGAAAACAGTGCAGCTTTAGCTAAGCAAATGCATTGAGAATAGATGAGCGTTTTGGCAAACTTGACAGCCTAAAGCTCTGGAAGTTTTGGGAGATAACCCTCTGCTCTCTCATTCCCTCCTCCCCCAGAGATATTTATATTGTCCCTGCAGGCCCGAGTCATCGTACTGGTAGAAAGGGCCAACCTAAAGAGAATTCTCAGGGCTACATGACAAATAATGAAATCTGGAATAGAAGAAATGAAAGGGCTCTTGGTGAGTTATTTTGAGACACCCAAGGTAGATTTCTTGAAATGACCAGGAAGACTTTAAATGGGGGATGAAAATACTGCACAAGGCAGATTCAGCACATACCAGAGAAGTCCAACTTACTGTTACATAACTTTCACCCTGGCCAGGTGGATCAGTTGGCAGGATTATCGTCCTGTACACCAAAGGGGTGCAGGTTTGGTTCCCAGTCAGGGCACATACCTGGGTTGTAGGTTTGATTCCCAGTCGGGAGGCACATAGGAGGCAACCAATCAATATTTCTCTCTCTCTCTCTCTCAAAAATCAATAAAAAACATCTTTAGGTGAGGATCATACATATACACACAGACACACACCGTATTTTGTTATGTATAAAGCACACCAACATCTTGGTACTAATTCCCATGTATAATGCCCACCTTTATTTTGCCCGAAATTTTGGGCAAAAACTGCACATTATACATGGCAAAATACAGTGTGTGTGTGTGTGTGTGTGTGTGTGTGTGTGTGTGTGTGTGTGTGTGTGTGAAAAGTCCTTTGTGCTCTCAGGCTATGACAACTTCCAGGAAAACTTAGTTTGCATATATAACAAAAAACAGTTCAACAATGAAGTGTCCCAACAAACGTTTCAGACAACATAAGGGTTTGTTAATGTCACAAAATTTTCTTCTACACAGTGCATAATCCTCTATAAGTCCTTTCTTATCCCCGCCCATATAACAAAAGAACTGTCTTGATTACAAGTGAGTGTTTTCTGGAGCTGTATACCTTGTTGACATGAAGTAGAAACTCACTTTTAAATATCTTTTACAAAAATGGAATTATCTTCTGACTCTTCTAATGTTTCTCCACTTCATATACCCCTAAAATTTAAGTGGCTAGAACTTGAATCAAGTGGACCCTATCATAGCTTTACCCAGACCCCCAAGATTACCTTCATGGTCTCTGTGCACCTCTCTCCTGGCTTCATGTGATTTTGCTTCCTGAGGCCAGGACCTGCTCCTCGTTAGCAGAATACTGCCACCCTTAGGCTACCGGGTTTTGTCTTCACTCACAAAGAGCTGGAAGTTTGCCTCTTCCATACCAGGTAGCCCTTCCCAAGGACTGGCGAGGTGGGGGTTATAGAAGCCCAGGTCCCTTGCCTCTGGCGAGGACAAAACTGTGCAGGTGTCAACTCACACAATGCGTTTCCCCTCAGGGTCAGCCTGGGTAAGACCTACTCTGCAAATGCAGCACGCTTCATTTCCTCCCCTTCCCCCACTGCTTCCCTCAATTCCTGATTTCTCTTGGGAACATTTCCTCAATAAATCACTGACATATAAACATATCCTTGCTTCAAGGTGTGCTTCTGGAGACTCCATCTTAAGACAGTCTTCTAAACAGAAAGGTCTATAAAGAAATCCCAGGACTCAGAAGGGCAATATGATAGGGACGGTCTCACAAAGAGAGAGAGTAAGCCATTACCATCCCAGCATGATTTACGGAAGACTGGAGAAACATTTTGCTTAATAATTTGACTGCCACTAACACTGGAAATGCCAACATGACTGACTTACTCTGTAAGCTCTGGGTCCTTGCAGGATCACTACCCCACATCCAGTTACTCCAGGAAAGAGGCATGAGTAGCTCAAACTTTCACCTCCACCACCAAAATCACCAGGGATTCTGAAGGCCACAGCTAGATCACTGTGGTATTGGGGAGGAAGATGTGCTCAAATTCATCAATTTTTACCTGAGGGGTCAATATGTTTAGGGGATGCATAGGCTTATTAGTGGCACCTATTATGGCCAGACGACAGGCTAGTCAGTGTTTGAGGTCAGAACAGCAACTCAGATTCACCTAATGGTGCTTTCACTTTGGCTTGCTTTTGAACCAGTAAGCAAGCAGGGCAAAGGATATACATGAGATTAATACATAGACTAGTGGTTGCAATAACTAGGAGGCATACCCAGAGTTGGGGATCTCGTCCTGTCAGGGGGAGGAATCAGCTGGTTGGAGCAGTTCTAAACTGTGGGCTCACTCTCTGCAAATTATACCATTTCAGACTTGATGAGGGACACCTTGCAGTTTACCCTAACACCACTAAACAAATTCTTGCAGTGCTACTGTCAGATACCTGTGTCATTTCTGTGCTTTATTTCTTGCTATATCAGTGAGCCTAACTGAAGTTTTATGGCAACAACCTGGCTATGTCCTACCAGAGACAAGTATTTTTTTAAAAAGTAAATGACCTATTTTAAACCAGCTTTGGTGGCAGCAGTAATTGCTTACCTAGGGTTTATTGAAAGAGGCCTGCTAGGAACGGTGGGGAGGGGGAGAA
>PVJI01031017.1:0-13544 GCA_004026765.1 Micronycteris hirsuta
CCTTGCAGGCAAGAAGGGGCTGGACAGAGGTGTTCCAAGTCATGAAAGGCAAGGACCTACATCCAAGAATACTCTATCCAGCAAAGATTTCATTTAGAATGGAAGGGCAGAGAAAGTGCTTTGCAAATAAGGTCAAGTTCAAGAAGTTCATCACCACCCAGCCTTTATTGTATGAAATGTTGAAGGGAGTTATATGAGGAATATCAACAGGGGAGTGGTAGGGGGAGAGGGTGGGAATGGGGCACAGAACAAGTAGCATAAATGGGAAGTAGACAACAGACAGGGGGAGGTTAGAATAGTATAGGAAGTACAGGAGCAGAAGGACTTATGTGTATGACCTATAGACAAAACTAAAGGGAGAGGAAAGGGGGGTAAGGGGGAGGGGGAGAGGGGAAAGAAGGGGGGAAGTGGGGCAACTGTAACAGCATAATCAATAAAATATAGTTTAAAAAAATAAAGAAGAAAGTAAAAAAAAAGAAACAAAGCACTGGGTGAGGGGGTGTGGGTGTTGAAAAGATAACTGTCTTCTTGGCAAGGAACTTGCAAACAACTTTGGCTTTGAAGGACCTAATACAATCTTCCAGTTGACAGATAATTCAACTCCTGCCACTCTCCTCCGGAGAATTCTGATTCTGCTCAAAGTTGCTTAAACAGAGGAAGATAATTTATTACCTTGGAGCCTGTCTACTCACTTTTGTACTGCTTTGATTTTTAACAGGACCTTTATACTAAATTAAAGAAAACCACCTGTACAATTTCTACTCACTGCTCCTTTTTGTGTCTTCTACAAATAGCAGCTGTCGAGTAGATTTTGGATGGAGAATACCTAAAAGGTTCACAGAAACATAAAATCTAGATGAGAGCTTGGAAATTCAAGCTTAACCAGGGGCCCCCATAAGCTGCTCGGGAATCTGCAAATCAATTCAGGATTCAAAAGCAAACTTGTGACATCTAATCATAGATTCAAAGCTTTACAATGAAAATGGGTGGCATATCAGAGAATTCATGTTTACAGAGGCACTGACTAAACTTTTCGATAACCTCAAGAGATCAAAGACTCTACCTCCCCTCGTCTAATGGAACCAACGGTGAGAACCAACAGAGCTCCTCATCTTGGCAGTGGTCCAGGTGGCAACAGAAACACTCACAAGACACTGGAACCAGCATATGTAGAATCTATGTTGGAACAAAGATCTTAAAGAAGTGCCCCTTTTATATATTGAGATGACACATGACAAATATGCCAGTACGCTCAATAAGTAAAATCTCCTCGTTGCAGACAGGGAAAATGGCAGAAGGACCGCCCCACGGCCCACGCATCCCTCTGGAACTCTTGGTATAACCAGTGCTGTGCTTGCTAAAATCTCTCCCAGAATTTCCAAAGGAAAGAATGGATAACTTGGCCCATTCTACTCCTCTTTTTGCTCTCGTTAAATGGTAGAGGACATTCAAAGCAATAGCCTCTGTACTTTTCATTATTATTATTATCTTGCTTTTGTTCCTCCATGCCCCTGTCTCCCCAGTTAGCATGGATAATTTACAATTGGACGTACGTAGTACACTGCATTGAAATCAGTAATATTGAATAGTAATATCCTTATTCTACTGTTACCTCCTGACCTCACACTACCGACTGCACCTGATAACACTGAAGGACACGAACGCCCTGATATCATAATTGGCCACAACTCATTGGTTACACATGAGCAGCCCTGCTCTGTTTACTTTTAATTTGAGTTTCAGAAATTGTTCTATTCATCATCATCAATGAGGAATTCACAAGGGCAAACCAAAAGCTATCTGCCCAACACCCTGATGAATAAAACTTTTAAACAATCATCTGGAGAGGTTTCCTATACCCAAGTAAGCCTTCAAAAGTATGAACACATCTAGATAGCTGACTGAATTGTCCAGATCTAATTCAGTTGTTCGACCCCAACATTAACTTACATTCCCCTAGTTGGATATGCAAATAATCTAAATTAGCTGTGAAAATGACCAAGAGCAACTAGGTATACTTTATTTCCATACATCTATTTTATAGGCTAAGTAACTATGTAGCTGGATGGACAGAAAGAAGGGAGAAAGGAAGGGAGAGAGGGGGAAGGAAATTGGTGGACACTGATAAAGCACAGAAAGATGAAATGGAAGAATGATGGAAAGGAAAAGAAAGTGAGTCAACAAGCAAAACAGAGAGAAAAGCATTTGTTTCAGGTCCGATACATGTTTGGTAGGTACTACAGCACTTTCATTAGTTGTCCTACATGTTTGCTCATTTAATCAATGAGCTTTTCTATGAAACTGTTTTATGTGTGAATCAGTAATGCGATAAATGAATGTAAAAGAAAACGACAGCTATTACTCTGCAGTTAAAAAACTGAAAAGCTAAGTGTTAGGGGTTTTGTCTCCATGTGATAGACTGAAAATGGCCTCCAAAAACATCCAGAACCTAAGCCTGGAACCTCTGAATGTTCCCTAATATGGGGGAAAATGTCTTTGTATATGTGATCAAGTCAAGGATCTTCAGGTACGCAGATTATCCTGAATTATCCAGATGGCCCCTAAATGCAATTATATGTGTCCTTATAAGCATGAGACAGAGGGGGATTTGATTATAGACAGGAGAGGAGAGGACAATGTCACCATGGAGGTAGAGATTTAGAGTGATGGGGCCACAAGGCAATGAATGCCAGTAGCTACTAGAAGCTGGAAGGCACAAGAAATGGATTCTTCCCGAGAGCCTCCAGGAGGAGCATGACTCTGCCAACGCTTCAATTTGAGCCCCATGAAACTGATTTAAGACTTCTGACCTCCAGAACTGTAAGAGAATGAGAATAAATGTGCGGTGCTTTTATTATCCTCATCCGAGGATATGTTTATTGAATTTAGAGAGAGAGACGTTGATGTGAGAGTGAAACATTGACCAGTTGCCTCCCATAGGTGCCCTGACCGGGGATCAAACTTGCAACCTTTTGGTGCACAAGATGACACTCCAACCACACCAGTCACCCAGAGAGGGCTAAATGTTGTTTTGGTGTTATGAGCCACCAAATTTGTGGTGATTTGTTACAACAAAAATAGAGAACTAATACACCCCACATTTAAAAAAAAATAAGTACCCAGTAGCTTCAAAAGTAATTTCAAATTGCCAAGTGTCCCTTGACAAAAGTTCCTCTCCAGAGCCCTACACACTCACTTGAAGACCAAAAGACTACGCAGCTTCTCCTGGGAAAAGAGCCAGTACAGACAGCCACCAGCAATGAAAATGATAAAGGAGAAGAATATATAAATACTGAGATTATACAGAATACATTTTCAAAGACTGTTATGAGTCAGAAAAGATAAAATACCACCTAAAAGCTACAAAATAATGAAACTTCAAGAAAGGATAGAGAAATGAGGGAAGTAAGAAAGAAATGTCTATGAATGCATGAACCAGGAAAACATCTGAGGATAATGTGCTCAGGATAGGTACTAATCAATAATTCTGAAGAAATTTCCAATTTCTTTATGAAATCCTCCCTAAGGCTCAATGACATTTTCCCTCTTATCTCCACCATGATGCACTGGAACGTGTAAGTCAATGATTGAGAGAGAGCCCAATTAAAACACACGGTGAAAAGTCGTAACGCTGTGCACTTCCCCACTGGAGTTTTCAGTAGTGGGAAAGATGCCTGGACTTGACACAAATCATTTTACAGAAAAGAAGGTTTATTTCCTGCAATAAATCCCCATCAGGACAAATTCTCACTGGTGCCAGCGTGGTGATGGATGACACCCTCTGGGCTGGCTGTGTGGATTGGATTTGGATGGGCCACCAAAAGTGCAGATGCTTATCTGAAAGGTACCAGAACAAGCCAAATCTCACAGGCCTGCAAAATGATGCTGGCATTCATTCATGATTAGTGTCTCTTGAGATTGCAGGCACTGTAGCCTGGGGACTTGGCTGCATGTCCAGTGAGGATGGATTTTTTTTCCCTTCACATTTTTTTGGGCATTCCTGGTGCAGGAAAAATAAAGCACAAGTGCACACAGACATACACAATAAAGCAAAGTGAAAACTATATTACTAAGATTTTAAAGCTACCACCGTGTACTTACAGAGGGCCTACTATGTGCCTATGGTTCCTGCTCAAAAAAGAGTTTAAAAGTCACTATCACATATTAAAAATAAAGTCACTATCACATATTTAAAAGAAACTCAATTACAAAGGGTCAGAATAAAAAGTAATTGATTCAGGGCATTTGAGAAGTATTCTTCCCAGCTGTGTAACTTAATCTGGACTATAATCTAGAGTAAGATTCAGTTGTCGAGGAAACTTCACTTGGACTAAAACAAATCACTATTCTTTGATGAAAGCCTACTACATGCCAAGCACTATGTGAATACATGTATCATTTCTTTTATTTCAACAACGCTGTTACATAAGAACTTTTATCCTCACCTAATCCATAAGAAGAGCCAAGATATGGGAAAGCTACATTTCCCAGACCTATTTAACCAAAAAGCAGCAGAATCAGGATTTAAATCCAAGGCTCAAAAAAAAAAAATCTCTTAATCAATATACTCCAGGATGCAAAACCATGTGGTAGGTGGTTATTCCCGAAAACAAAATATGAGTGAAGTATAGACTAGAAGGAAAATGAAATAGGGAACTAGTGTTTTGGGGGTTTTTTCTTCTGAAATAATCATCATAATCCCCATTCAAGAAGCAAGATCTTTGTACAAAAATTATCTTTTCTCAAATATATATATATTTTTGCTAAGTAGGTAAAAAAATTTCTTCCTGAGAATACAGAGAAAGTCTAGCTTTATCATTGTGCTTGGAATGTTTACTTTTTTTTAGGGTTTATTGCCCCAGAATGTATTAAGGACATTCTTTGAATATCTCCAATGTGCTAAGAGTGGAAAATTAACTGTTTAGTATTAAGTTCCTTTGCATTTGTATTCATTTTCTATTACTGCTGTAACCAATTTTCACAAATATAGTGGCTTAAGACAATACAACTTCTTTATCACAGAATCTGTAGGTTAGATGTCTAGGTTGGCCAGGCTGGTTTCTGCTCAGTCAGGGTACCACAGGTCATAATTAGGGTATCAACAGGGACTTATTTCTTTCTAAAGGCTTGGGCGATAGCCCAACTGGTGTAGCTCAGTAGATTGAGTGCGGGCTGGGAACCAGAGGGTCCCGGTTCGATTCCCAGTCAGGGCACATGCCTGGGTTGTGGGTCAGGTCCCCAATGAGGGCCATGTGAGAGGCAACCATACATTGCTATTTCTCCCTCCCTTCTCTTCTCTCTGAAAATAAATAAATAAAATCTTTAAAATCAGCTTCCAAATTTGATTCACAGTGTTTGCAGAATTCAGCTCCATCCTGCTACAGGAGTAAGGTCCCCAATCTCCTTGCTGCTTTGGAGGCTGAGAGGAGGAGGGAAGTCTTTCTTAGCTTCTAGAGACTGCCCACATTCCTTGGCTTTTGACTCTGGTCCTCCAGCTTCAAAGATCAAGTCCTTCTCACCCATCAAAACTCTCTGACACCGCTTCTGCACCTCTTCTCGGTTATGTCCTCTCCCACCACATCTCTCCAATGCTTCTACTTTCCTTCCTACTCTGCTTCCCCCCACCTTTTATAACACACAAAAAGCTCTACATAATTAAACTACACAACTTGATGAGTTTGGACATAGTATACACCCATGGAAACATGACCACAATCTATGCCATAAAACTGTCCATCACTTCTAAAAATTTCCCCATACTTTATTTTCCTCCTCTGCCTTTCAAGGCTCCTGTAATTAGATGGGATCCACCCAAATAACCCAGGATGATCTCCTTGTTTTAGGATCAGCTGATTAGTAACCTTAACTTGATGTACAAAGTCCCTTCCTAGCAGTACCTAGATTAGTGTTTGAATAACCAAGGGGCTCAAATCTTGGGGGAACATACTCAGAACCCTACCACAGCATTTATCAGCTATTTTGTTAATAGCAAATATTCTGCTTTATTGATAAAACAAAATTAATTGCACTCGACAACCTTATGTGATTTCCATCTTTTCCTATTATACTCTCTCTATCACTGTCTCTATTGACTTCAGGAAAATTAAAACCCCTTTAGGAATAAAGGGCTTGAGTTTTAAGAGGATGGGAAAGCCTCAAAAACAAGTCAGTATTATGAAATAAAAATTTTTTTAAGCAGACAACTCTCTAGAGAAAATAAATTTCAAAAACTAGCTCCTACTTTAATTTCTAAGATAGTTCCTTTTAGAGGTATTAATTATCAAAATAACTCCCTCAATTCTTCATCCTGTGTTCTTATCAAGCTCATTTAAGTGCTTCTGCTTGGGAAAAATGCCTGCCATATTTAAAATTTCTCACTCTAAACCTATGAGTTTATTTTTTTCATATAGGAGGCAAGAGGATATATTTTTGCTTGAAGTGCTTAATATTTGAATAAACCTCTTCTGGTGATTTCTTCTAATATCACTGCAAATAATGGTGAAAAAATTACTGTGGAAAAAAATTTGCTAAGTTCCAATGGGCTGTTAAGGTATCAGTGGACTCTGCTGATACAGCGTAGACCTCGTTCATGTTCACTGTTCCTGGAGTAGAATGCGCCTCTCCTCACCTCCCCCTCTCGCTCAGCTAACAGGTATTCCTAGAGCAATCCCAATGCACCGCTCTAAAAGGACTCCCCTTCAGCCACTAATCAGTTTAGCATATAATTAAAAGAGCTTTAGAAATCATCAGTCATCTTGCTTAGGGTAAGTAATAATTTATGTCAAAGGAGTTGGAAAGAATGCTGATTTCATTTATTTTTATCTCCTTGGAGGAAAGGTAGACTGATAA
This sequence comes from Micronycteris hirsuta, assembly GCA_004026765.1. Taxonomy (NCBI): domain Eukaryota; kingdom Metazoa; phylum Chordata; class Mammalia; order Chiroptera; family Phyllostomidae; genus Micronycteris; species Micronycteris hirsuta. The sequence continues at coordinate 6,850 of PVJI01031017.1, forward strand.
AACCATGTGCAAGACGGTAAAGTTTTAGACATACTCATAAAGCTAAATTAAAATAGCAGTCCTGTTGATGATTGCTGAGTATTCTTTAAGCTCTCTTTGTTCTAGTGGGGGAAAAAGACATTTTACATCAATATAAAGCCTGTGTCGATTCTCAACCATTTGTAGTGATGGTCTAGTTTTTGTTCTGTTTTGTTTTGTATTGTTTTGTTTTGTTTTTATCTAAGCAGCATCCTCTTTATTTTTTTACATTAATGAATAAATAGTATGTGTATAGAAGATATTTGAAATTTAGGTACATTTAGATTGGGTAAGTGCTGGTGCACCCACATATTTTCCTTCAGAAATAGCACTGCAGCCCCACTTAGAAGAAATGAGCTCTCTCAGTACTTAATCATTTGTGCAAGTGCAAGGTGCGGCCTGAGATAGGCCGTACATGCTTCAGGAGCCTGGAGACACCAAGGGAAGGTGAATGCTGAGGGTTATTAATTTGCATTGAGTACACTGGGCGAGTAGGATGGGTCTCCCTAATTAAACCATCTTACTGAAGTGGATTCAGAATCGGCCTACTTTGGAATTGAAATGAGCTTAACTCTACCTTGATAAGGGGTATTTTGAAATCACTTCTATAATGTTAGAAGTACAGAGATATCAATTTTGAAACACTGCTTTAAAAAGAGCTAAACAAAAATATTTAAATGAAGATTGAATGTGTTCTTTCATTCACTGAAATTGAGTTTAATGAACAAGGAACTGTGCTATGGGTCATTCAAAGATGTGGAAAGAGTAAGTGATCGCAAGTCCAGGATTCTCCACTGAGGGTCCTTGGACACTCATCTCTTTTCATCTCTTTATTCTTCTCTAAAATGAAAGTATTTATATCTTAACAGGATGGATGTGTTTCAGATGCTTTGGGTATAACAGAAAATTCAATTCAAACTGGCTAAAGCAGAAAAGGAAGCTCATTATTGAGAAGCTTAGGCATCATTTTGACACTGGGTTCAGTTTTACCCAAGAACTTGAACACTGCCTTGCAGTGTGTTAGCTCCAGTCTCAGGCACCACATAGTGATCCTTGGCCTGGCTTACATAGTCCTCACTGCTTGCGGTGCCAGCAGAAAGAGCACCTACCTGCCATCTTTACTAATATCCAGATATGGCTCCTTGCGTCTCATTGATCTGATGTGATCACGTGCTACTCAATGGCTTAATCCCCAGAGCAAAAAGAAGCTGATGCACATTCATGGAATTGGAGGTGACAACAACCTCCCCTGAAGAGAGTGGGCAGAGTTGGTTATGCAGAGAAAAGCCAGGGTGCTGTTGTGAGAAGAAGGGTGAATGAACGCTGGCTCACCAAAATGAAAGGTGCAGACTAGGGCATCTCAATGATTCCCCCAGTGCTGTTCTCTGTTCTTGTGCTATGGGCTGAATTGTGTCCCTCATCCTGCCCTGCAAACCCTCAAATTCATATGTTGCAACCCAAACCACCAATAACTCAGAATGTGGCCGTATTTGCAGAAGCATCTTTAAATAGGTTAAAATTAAGGTAAAACGAGACCAGATAGGTGGGTCTTAATCTAATTTGACTGGTGTCCTTATAAGAAGAGGAGATTAGGACACACAGAGAGACCACAGGAATGCATGCTCAGGGGAAAGACAATGTAAGGACACAGCAAAAAGTCGATCATCTGCAAGCCAAGGAGAGAGGCTGTAGGAAAAAAAAAAAATGTACTTATGCACTAATCTTGGACTTACAGACTCCAAACCTTTAGAAAACAAATTCCTGTTATTTAAACCACACAGCCTGTAGTATTTTGTATGGCAGCCCTTGGAAACTAAAGCATCTTCTGAATAAGACACAATTTTTCCTTCACCCCCCCCCCCACACACACACATCCAAAATATCAAGCTACAAGGTAGTTCATTGTTTTTTTTTTTCCCCTTGAAAATGCCATGTGAGTGACACATCAGGCCAAGAGAAGGCACAGCACCTATTTTCAGGTGTCTATAGTTAGAGCTCAAGCTCAAGGGGAAGGTCAGGCTCCATATACATATCAAAGGAGTGGTTCTCAACCTTCTGGGGCTCCCTGCACACTTTGGAGCACTAGAATATCTGGCAGCCCTCCTAAAACATTTGAATTGCGTTCATAGTTACCACCCTACTTACCTGGTCCTCCTTTAACAATGAGTCACTATAGTTAATATTTGACCATCCTGCTTCTGAATCTTCTTACATTTGGAAATCTCCCAGTTTATAAATCCCAGTAGAGAAGCCGACAATGACAGGCATTTATCTTCCCAGTGTTCCTAGCATCTGGATGTGGGGAGAGACCTAAGTTCTGCTACCCAGACACACCTGCCTGGACTAAATCTGTAGCTAATGATACACAAACCTGGAGAGACCTCTCTGAAGTGGTGGCGGTTATAGGTAGTAACAGAGTGCCCTGGGGACAGCCAGATGTCAGCCGGGTCCATCACAAGCTGCAGAACCTGCGGTCTGTCCTGACAAGGTCAGCCCTGCTGTGTGACTCCAGAAAACCTTCCTGGCTGCCGCCCAGCCTCCTCCCTCACTGCCCAGGCTCCCAGGTGACTGCAGAGCTGCCCCGCTCCTTTTAACAAATTCATTTTTTCTCAAAGTCAACCGGAGTCTTTCTGTGATTGAACTAAAAACCATGACAGACAACACTACTTGAGGTGAGCTCTTTACTGCCTGCAACTGCAAAGCTCTCACCTACTTATCCCCAGAGGGTCTTGCTCTACACAAGACCACGTCAGCCACTTGGCTTGGTGTTACTCTGCCATGAAGGTATATATCTTACATTTATGTACGTGTTCACTTAAAGCTACACACACACACACACACAGAGCTGTTAAATAAAAACAAATCATTCTTGTAGTATGTAGACTCACATCTTCTAGGTTATTATTAGAAAGTTAGAAAAAGCAGCATATATATATAATCTCCATTTAAAACAAAAATACATTTAAATATATAAGAATTTAAAGATATCTTTAAAATATATTGTAAATATTTATTTCGGCTGTATGCCTATGAACTGGGTGAGGTGCAGAAGTCTGAGGAAACACCGAGTTAGAGCATGGAGACCAGGTCTACTCAGTTTCTGGGGGGAAAGAGGAACAGCCTATGGCAGTGGTTACCAGAGCTGCTGTTTTTAAATATTCAATACAGATTTTTTCATTTTTCAATTATAGTTCACATTTAATATTATTCTGTATTAGTTTCAGACACACAGCATTATAGTTAGAAAATCACGTACTTCACCCACTGGCCCCCTCCATGTTTCCAACACCTACCCGGCCCAATACATAATCATCATGATGCTGTTGACTAGATCCCCTGTGCTCTCATCGCGACTCTGTGACTGTTCCGTAATTACCAGTTTGTACTGCTGAGCCCCTTTACTTTTTTACTCGGCCCACCAACCTCCTCCCTGCTGACAACTGTCAGTCTTTCTCCATATCTGTATGTCTGTTTCTATTTTTTAATTTATTTTTCTCTTTAGATTTCACATATAAGTGAAATAGTATGATGTTTTTCTCTGTTTGACTTATAAATACCGATTTTAAACATAGATTCTAAGTTTCACTTCAGAGAAACTCATTTTATACACCTAGAGTACAGCCCAGAAAGATAAGGTTCTATAAGCCTTCCCCAAGTCAAAAGAGATTGTGCAGCCCTGGTTGGCATAGCTCAGTGGATTGAGTGCGGGCTGGGAACCAGAGGGTCCTGGTTTGATTCCCCATCAGGGCACATGCCTGGGTTGCGGGCCGGGTCCCCAGTGAGGACCATGTGGGAGGCAGCCATACATTGCTGTTTCCCTCCCTCTCTGTCTCCCTCCCTTCTCCTCTCTCTAAAAATAAATAAATAAATAAATCTTTTTTTTAAAAAAAAGGAACTTTAAAAAAAAAAAAGAGAGAGATTGTGCAAATTGCCCAAATAAGAAGGGAGGTTCAAGTTCCAAAGGGAAACAATAAAGAACCAAAGTCGACTGTAGCTAACAAAACTCGGGAGAGGTGGGCTGGAGTAGGGAATCATGACAGGAGCTAAATACCTCAACTTTCATAATGAGGAGCCAACAGATGACTAAAGATATTAAACCAAGAAATGAACTTACAAGCATTATCTCTCAGAACATGGCAACAACCTTCAGGAAAAATTAAAATTGAAATATTTTAAGGTTCTGGCTAAACTCCCTCCATTCATGGTCACATCATGCCCATTCATTATGGTTTTTTTTTTTTTGACTCTTCATACTTTCTATCTGATAACATCTTTTTATTTGTTTATTTCCAAAGTTATAATAAGCCCCATTAGGCAAGGATCTTGTCTCTCTGGCTCATTGTGTCCCTACAATTGGGTGAGTGCCTGTAGGTGCCTAATAGGTATTTGATGAAGAAAAGAAGGAAGGAAGGAAGGAAGGAAGCAAGGGAGGTCAAGAGGAAGGGAGGGAGGGAGGGAGGAAGGCAGGCATAAGTAAAGGTAGATACCTCTGGGAAATGGAAGAGGTATAGCAGAATTTTATATTTTATTTAATGCTATTCTGAACCATTTGAACGTTTTTTACTATTAAAATTTATTATGTTCTAATAAAAATTTTAGATGATCTCCTAGTAATTCTCATGTGTAGCCAGGCTTGGGCACTGGACTAGAGCAAGAAAGAAAATACCTGTAAAGTTAGAGGACAATTTAGAATAAGCTATGGATAGATATAGGGAGGGTTACTAATTTTATCAGTAGCTTTTTTCTGTTTTAATATTTTTCCATTTTTATTTTATTTTTGGTTTAGTACTAGGCCTTTCCCCACATCATGTAATGTAAACTTGGAAAGTGGTATCCAGTCTTTGCCTAGCACTTGACCGTTATTCATTCCTTTACTGAAAAAACTTTTCCAGATTGTTTACTCTAGTTGGGTACCCACTTCGGACCCCTTTTAAAATTCAAACAATCCACAGATGCATAACACATAGTATGTGATCGGTATCTTAGCATGAACTTCTTGCATTGTTTAATTACCTTTTTGTTCTGTTTAAATGTCAAAACACAGAAAAAGGAGATAAATGTCTCTGCAGGATACCAGTGATGGCTGTTTCGTGTGATGAATGATGAATTTGATCTTCCCTTTCATCATTTGCAATTATATACAGACTGAAAGTAAATATGAAACAAAACTCCACCCCTTGCTCTTCTTGCCAGAAGCTGACTGAAATATCAAGGTCATGAAGCTCTTTACCGCATTTGCTTCACATCTGTAGAGTCCAGTCTGCAGCCACTGTCATATATTCAAGTGTACTGATGATTCAGTAGTTTATTTTTTAATTTTAATATATATTATTGATTATGTCATTACAGTTGTCCCATTTTTTTCTCCCCTTTATTCCCCTCCACCCTGCACCCCCCTCCCACCATCATTCCCCCACCTTAGTTCATGTCCATGGGTCACACATGTAAGTTCTTTGGCTTCTCCATTTCCCATACTATTCTTAACGTCCCCCTGTCTATTTTGTCCCTATCAATCATGGTTCTTATTCCCTGTACTTTTTCCCCATTCTTCCCCCTCCCCCTAACTGCTGATAACCCTCCATGTGATCTCCATTTCTGTGGATCTGTTCCTGTTTTAGTTGTCTGCTTAGTTTGTTTTTGTTTTTGGTTTTTTAGGTTCAGTTGTTGATAGTTGTGAGTTGTTGTCATTTTACTGCTCAGTGGAAGAGAAAAAAAGTGGTGACATGCTTTGCTCCTTCTGTGCCCTCCCATAGCTCCTCTGCTCTGCGAGATGAAACCTAAAATGCTACGCCCCCTAGAGACTGCTGTGGGGCATTCTCAAGGTCACATCCCTTCTAAACGGAAGATCGGGAAGCTCTTCTGCTCACAGTAAAGACTCAGAGCAATCTAAGGCTCCAGAAGCACAAAGGTCCAACCTCAGGACTTACCGTCCTTGTTTCCAAAAGTAACAAGGTCACATAACTTTTAATTATCCCTCTCACCTATTTTCAGGTGAGCCAGTTTTTCTTCAATATGCTGCTTTTTCTAACTTTCTAATAACAACCTAGAAGATGTGAGTCTACATACTACAAGAATGATTTGTTTTTATTTAAACTATTTTGAATTATATTTGAACTTAGAATATGATAATAAATGAAATTCTATATCCGAGTAAAGTTTACCCACTTGAATATTTATCTTAGGAAGCCAAACATTCATTCCACTTATGCACCACCACACCTCAAGGCGTTTTCGGAAGTCTTCCTTGGAAATTGTCTCAAGGTCTGGAATATATTTTTAAAGATGTTCACAATGGCAGCAAGTAGTTCTTCAGAAATGTAATTGACTTATAGCAGTAATTCTCAAAATTTTTGGTCTCGGAATACTTTGATACAGGTAAAAATTACTAAAAATCCCAAAAAGTTTTTGTGTGAATCATTTCATCACTATTTACCACATTAGAAAGTAAAATAGAAATAAAAAAAAATTTTAGTAATTGTTTTTTTTTTTTTTTTTTTTAAAGATTTTTTATTTTTATTTATTTTTTAGAGAGAGGGGAAGGAGGGAGAAAGAGAGGGAGAGAAACAGCAATGTATGGTTGCCTCTCACATGGTCCTCACGGGGACCTGGCCTGCAACCCAGGCATGTGCCCTGACTGGGAATCGAACCGGGACCGCTTGGTTCCCAGCCCGCGCTCA
>PVJI01031018.1:0-13487 GCA_004026765.1 Micronycteris hirsuta
GGCTCACCAGACTGGATGAATGTATCTTCTTTAATTCCTTGGTTGTCGGACTTCCTCTCAATACGATTTTCTGTCAGATCTGGCTGTTTTTAGTTGTCTAAATTTCTGATTTTTTCCCTTCTTTGGTTGTGCGAGGTGGCACGGTGCATTCACCTATGCCGCCATCTTAGGAAGTCCCCTCTCCTCATTTTTTTGAATTTTTGTTTCTTCATTCTGTTCCAGTTGAATGTTCATTTCTTCCTTCTGTTCCAAATCATTGATCTGAGTCCTTGTTTCCTTCCCATCCCTTGTACATTTTTCCTTTATTTCCCTTTCATAACCTTCACTTTTTCCTCTATTTTGTGACATACTCAACCATATCTGTGAGCATCCTGATTACCAGTGTTTTGAACTCTGCATCTGATAGGTTAGCTATCTCTTCACTGCTTAGTTGTATTTCTTCTGGATCTTTGATCTGTTCTTTCATTTGGGCCATATTTTTTTGTCTCGGAGACCGGTCTGGATGAATGTTTCTTCTTTAACTCCTTGGTTGTCAGACTTCCATACAGTTTGATTTTTTGCAAGTTCTGGTTATTTTTGTTTTTAAATTTGTTGTTGCCCTTTTTTTGGTTGTTCAAGGAGGTACAGTGTATCTACCTATGCCTCCATCTTGGTTGGAAATCGAGATTCTTGATTAAATTTTGAAATTAGGCAGCTATTGGAAGTAGTTTGAAAAGATACTTGTTTAATATAACATTCTACACTATTGGATAACTTTTTAGTCTAAAATTGTGTCTATAATACTTCTAATTTATTTCAGGAATTTAAAAAAGAATGTCATTATGGTGTGCACTCTACAGGTTTTAAATTCAATGTTTTATGTATTTCTATTAGGTTAGTTTGTTATTTGTGCTATTCAAGTATTTTTTTCCTTTTTTGCTCATTCTTTTATCATTTACTGAGAGAGGTATGTTAAATCTCTCAGCATAATTGTGAAGTTGTTTATTTCTCCTTGTACTTCAGTTTTTGCTTTACATATTTTATAGTCATGTTATCAGCTGCATACAATTCTAAAATTGTCTTTCTGGTAATAGAAGTTCTTACCATTATGTTTGACACATCTGGTCTACATTTTTTCTCTCTTTGTTTGCTTTTTTCCAGATTGACCAAGCATAATTTAAATTTCATTTCCCCTATCCTCACCTTTACTTTTTCCTCATTTTTGACTTTTTTGGGTAATTTTAAATCTATTCCTCCACAAAAATGCAGAAGATAATTTAGGAAGAAATAATAACTTAATATTGTTAGATAAAATTCTTAAAACAGTTTTAACTAGAAATTCCAAGTTTACTTATGCGTGTTTTCCATTGATTTTCAGAGGTGCCAAGGAACAAACATTTTAGTCAGTGTATGAATTCTTATGTTTAGACTTCTAAAGATTTTTAAAATATATAGTGCATTCTAAAGGTGGATGTGTTTTAACTTTAGCATCTTTATGTCAATGAAATAATTCAAGGCCTAATATATCCACTTTTACTGTGTAATACTTGGTAGGCATTTCTAATCTGAAGACTCCTGGATGTCTTCTATTTGGAAAAGTTATGCCATTTCCTCATGTTCTCTTTGTGACTCTTTCATTAGATATATTTTATAGACTCCCCATTGTTGGGGATTCCCAACTAATCCTCCATATTTTTAAACTGCTTTTTCATAATTATGGTTTTACCTCTATCACTCTGTAAATAGTTTCTAGGTAAAATTAATTATGTTTTTACCCCATCATTCTGTAATAGGTTCCAAGTAAATTTCTCAGTACTCTTTCATTTTGTTAATTCCCTTACCACCATCTTACCTGCTATAGTTTTAATTCTAATTTTTTATTTCCAAGATTTCTGTTTTTTAAATGCCTATGCTCATTCATACTTGTTTTATTTCATAATTTCTTTTTTTCATGAAAGCATTATTCCTTTATCTTTTTGAGCATTCTCAAGCCATGTCACAATTCCTATTTTATTTTCATTTTGTTGCTTAGTTTTCCTCGTGTGTTATAAAATTTTGACTTGTAGATTCATCTTGAGGGCAAGTTTTTTCCCCCTTGTCTTCACTCATTCTTCCCTCTCTACTTTGATACAGTTGTCTGTACACAGGCTCTATGGGCTCCTGTTCAGAACCAGGTCTTATAGGGACAGCTCAGGGCATTCGTTATCACTGGTGATTTGGGAATGGCACAGATCCAATCACTTAGCCAATGGCGGCTCAGCTCAGGTCCTGACTGTCAGGATAACTGCCTTCAGCTCATCTGGATGGGTACATGGCTTTATGCAAGTTGTAGTCTCAGGCAATAGTCAGTTACAGATCTTTCCAGCCTCCTTGCCATCCAAGTCTCTTATTTCAAGCTGTCAGATTGACTCTTGTCTTCTGCCTCAGATAGGGCATTTTACTCTCCATCACCCATAAGAAAATAAGCCCCTGGCTGCCCTTGGCCTGCTGCATTCATCTGGCTTATCTTTGGTGTTTGTGTTCAAAATATTTTTTCTGTTGGATTCTATAAGGGCAGAGCATTGTTCTTTTTAGTATAATATCCTGTGTCTAGTCAATATCTCTCATGTAGTAGGTGTGGAATAAAAGCTTTTTAAATGAATGAATTAATAAATGAATGAATGTTTGAGTATTGATTCACAGAGATGTTTAGCTTTTTCTAAGCTTGGCTATATTTTTTTCACTTTTTCCTTTTTATCTTTCATTGCTATACACTTATTTAGGGCAGAGGGTGGCTCAAAGCATGAAATTACATCATCTTGATCAAAGAAATATATATATATATATTTGCCTAATAGGGATGGACAGTACAGAAGCAATTATTAGTACATATTATGTGTCACACAGCTTTAAAATGCTTTAGAGTTTTAAGAATTTCAGTTCCACAAACTCAAGCTAATTTCCTAAGCATATCTTGATTTAATTTTCCTTTTTTTTCAATAAAAAAGTTATTTATTAAAAAATATTTTCTCCCAATTCTGATTCCATAGCAAATTCAACAAGGAGGGAGGTTACAATAGATCAGAACTGTTTATACAGAGCACACCGAGGACTTCATTAGCTTGTTTGTGTATTTTACTTCATGATGAAATACAAATTCAATTCATCACTTTGCAGAAGGCAAACATAATTGATATGTGTTTAATTTTATAAAGCTTGTCTTCATCTTTCAGTTAAAAATTCAGCTAATATAAAATGATATTGACCTAAAAGAGTATCCAAGCAATACTTTAGGCTGCCCTTTTGGGGGGGGGGGCGGGCAAAATTTAAGAAAAATAGGATTGCTTGGAAGTTTCTTCACTGCTCTCAAGAACCACCTGAGATCCCTTTGCATTTCCAGTGATTAAAACATGCTGGGAACGTGAATAGAGAGCTCCTGAAATGGCACTCAGATCCTAGAGCCTAAGAAAGTGTTTCTGACAGGTTCTGAAGTTCTTAGAACTTCAAGTTAACATACAGGACAGAGACATTAAAAAATGGCTTTCCGAAACACATACGCTCGAAGGAAACCCTTTAGTATTGGACACTTCGGGACACGAATGGCTCTCTCTCCACGGCTCAGGCCGTCAGTGGTAGATAACATTAAAAATTTCACATTATATTTAGCTTGGTGGAAACCTGCCAAAAATCGTCTTCGAAGAGAGCTCGTCTAATTAGCCTTTTTCTGTATGAGTGTAATTTTGAATGTGGTAGAAGGTTCTGCAGAATATAACGTGCCCAGAGAATTAGAAATGTGCTACCAACAAAGATTTGGCATATGTATTAGTTTTCTCTTGCTGCTGTAACAAATGGCCACAAAGGTAGCAACTTGCAACATCCATTTGTTATCTAGTAGATCTGTAGAACCGAAGTCTGTCATGGCATAGCTTAGCAATTTTCAACCAGTGTGTCACCAGAATTTTTAAAACATTCAATACTTGACTATTCAGTTAGGGGCACTGACCTCTTTTCCCTTAAATTGTCAAATAAAAAAAATGACACAGCCAACATAATAGCCATCCAATGTGAATGAATCAAAATTATGCCTAATTTTTTGTTAGGTGAATAAAAAAGTATAATATTTTTTTGGTGTGCCTGCAGAATTTTAGTAATTAGTTTATGTGTGCCATGAGATGAAAAGGGTTGAAAATCGCTGGTGTAGCTGGATTCTCTACTCAGGGTCCCCCAAAGCTAAAATCAGTGTTGGGAGGGCTACATTCCTTTGGGCTGTTATTGGGAAGAATCCTCATTCAAGCTGCATTAATTATGTCTTTTTATTTTCTGCATTTCTGATGCTTTCACATCTGGGACCTTGCGGAGTGTGGGGAGACTACTCCTGAGGGGAAGACCCAACTTCTAGAGATAATAAATAACTTATCTGCCAGTATGTATTTTGTATACAAACTAACCAATCCAGGCCTCCTGCACTAATTACATCAGGGCCAGGTAACTAACCTAGGCTTCCAGCCTGGTGAGATTATTCAATAGTCAATCCTAAACTTGTTTACCCTGCCTTGGTCATTCCTTCCCATAGAAACCACAATAAAAGCAATTGCCTATGTTTTCCTGGGCTCCTTCTGCCTCCTGACCAATTTTGGTGCCTTGTGTGGTATGGTGTGCTCCTCCTTTTGGCAACTGTGAGTAACAAAGTATCTTTTTTAATGGCAATTGTCTCTTGATTTGTTGGCCTCATCATATCTGAACAATAATAAAACCTACATTTTAAAACACAAATATGGTGATTGTACATAACATTGCAATGAACATAGGAGTACTTATATTCTTTTGAATTAGTGTTTTGGATTTTGTTTCCCTTGCCTGGGGAGATACATCTGATAAAAAATTTCTATGAGCAATATGCCTATGTTTTTTCTTCTAGGATTTTTATGGTTTCAGGCTCAACGTTTAAGTCTTTGATCCATTTTGAATTTATTCTTGTGTGTGGCTTAAGAAGGTGGTCTAGTTTCATTGTTGTGCACATATCTGTCAAATTTTCCCCAAACCACTTATTGAATAAACTATCTTTAGCCCATTGTATGTGCTTGCTTCCTCTGTCAAATATTAATCGACTACAAAGGTATGGGTTTATTTCTGGGCTCTCTATTCTGTTCCATTGATCTATGTGTCTGTTTTTATGCTAATACCATGCTGTTTTGATTACCATGGCCTTATAGTATATTTTGATATTAGATGGTGTGATTCCTCCAACTTTGTTCTTTCTTGGAATCGCTGCTGTCACACAGAGCCTTTTGTGGCACCATATAAATCCTTGAAATATTTGTTCTAGTTCTGTGAAATGTGTCATTGGTATATTGACAGGAATTGTGTTGAATCTATAGATTGCTTTGGGTAGTGTGGACATTTTAATTATGTTACTTCTTCCTACCCATGAATACGGTATGTGCTTCCACTTCTTTGTATTTGTTCCTCAGTATTTTATTCTTTTTGAAGAAGAGTTTAAAGGCTTCAAACTTTGCTTTGGTAGAACCTCATGAGAAGTTGTAATATATTCTTAACTGTTCCCTTGGCTGGCTGGAGTCTCTGAGTTTACCTGTTTAGAATAATTGTGACTAAGATAGCTTTAGCTTTAGATAATTATATGACTGAGAGAATTACACTGTAAAGAATTACTCAGATACTAGTTTTGCACCTATCATTCATAAGGCCAACATATTAAACTTGCTTGACATTAGACTATATTCTCTATGTAACATTTCTTACATTTCTCTAAGGGGTATCTTATGTGTTTCTGTGTTCCTTCATGCACATTTACCCCCAAAAGAACTCTTTAATGCATATCATGTTTTCTATCAGTATACCGTTATATTGACTCTGTCTACTTTCTTATATACTCACTGGGGAAAACATTCTGAGGCGTAATTATACACTGATAGTTTAAAAGGTCTGACTTCCACGGCCTAGTATACAGTTAAAAATACTCTGAAGTTAATACAGGACCAAATAATGCAAATGTAAAACAGTTCAGAGGCAGACATCTTCCAAGATCATTTTACCACATTACCCAGGAGCTTTTTGAGAGGGTCGCGAGTGTGTTCTTCTTGCCTGTGAGTGATTATTCTTACTTCCTCTAACCCTGCTGTGCTCTGCCCTTTTCTCTGCTCTCCCCTTTTCTTCATCATTCTTTTTTCTTTACGATGTCTACTTCTTGCTTTTCCTTTCCTTCTTATATTTTCTGTTTTTTCCTTATGTGCACATCCTAATCCTGCTTTATGGATTTCACCACTATGTGATTTCCTGACTCACTTTATTGTAGTTTTGGACTACCATCTTCCTTTTACTGTGTTATTTCAGCAAGCGTTGCTGCCCTGTATCATCTGTTCCTCAAATACAGTCTTTCCCTTCAAATCAGACTATGCAATTATTATTATTATTATTTTTTTGGCAAATGAATCTATATTATCTGCTGAAGACTATTGGTGGGTGGGGTACAAGAAATAAAATTAATGATAAATAATTGGCAATGTGAACTTAAATTTAGATATAGGATCTTCTTCATCCAGAGTGACTAATCATGTTTTCTGAAGCTTTATCTTTTAACTTCAGAATTTAGAGATTAGAATAACATGACGAGGACAGATAACTGCTTGGAGGTTAAGCATTTTTCTTTCTTTTTTTTTTTTGCCAAAACAGGAGGGCATGGCAGCCTTATGAGTTGGCTCAGGTTCAGAGACATGCTTCTCATGTTTTTCATGCCTTTATGAAAGAAGTTCAGAGTTGCTCCAGCCCTAACATCTCATATGCCAAGTGTTCTGAATTTATCCCTGAAGGGTACACTGTGGTTAGGACACTGTGTGCTTAATGAATCTCTGTTCGGGGATAAAGCTTAACTCTGAACTGTCATTACTCTCTCAATGTAGGTAGCTTTGCTGTAGCCTTGCCACTTGCTTGGTATGCTGCTATGCTGCTGCTTTAATTCCTGAAAGATTGGTAGAGTTTTAATTTGGCTGTGGTAGTTTCAACAAAGTCACACTTGGCCTTTGCAAAATCATTTTGCTTTTAAGAAGTCAGGCCTGACCTTTGAAAACCCTTAGGATTTTTTGCAAGGCTTTTAAGAAAATTATTTTGTGAGAGTCAAGTCCAGTTGTTTTTAGTTTTTAAACTGCCACTAGCACTGGAAAGTGGGGCAGATGAATCAATTCCTTCTGTTTTCAGACTTAAAGCCATGCTGTATATGATGTAAATGGATAGTATTTTGCTCCTGTTAGAATCCTACCATTTTTACCTTACTACAAATATAAAAACAAACAAGACTTTATTTTCCTATTAAAACAAGTGATTTAGGTCACTTCTCTTTGTCTCTTGGTTATTCAGAGTGAAATCTTTTACCTCAGCTGCAGAAATGGGCTTCTCTCCCTGTGTATTCATGATGCTTGGGTACGACAATTGATATGATACAATGAACCTCCCATAATTTTGGTGTTCCAGAGAAAATTTTCTTTAATAGTTATATAGTAGTTCCATTATGTCTACACTAACTTCATGTAGTCTTTATATTCAGATTTCCTCCCTTTCATAGTCTAAAATTTATAGTACATTGAGGCACTGAAGTACATCTATAGCTTTTTATGTATGTATAAAAGCTATATCTGTCTATCTATCTATCTACCTATCTACCTACCATCTATCTAATCTTCCACAGTGTGAAAAGAACCGATAAAATGTAGCAGGAAAGATTTAAACTCAAAATAAGGTAGAATTCCTTGAATGCTGAGATTAAGGGATTTAGCACTGATTCAGAATCCAGTACCCATCTATACCTTACATATATGATTTTGTTTAATTCTTCTAATTACCACACGAGGGAGGTATTTTACTCTTCATTTTATACATAAAACTCATTTAAAACTCACTCAGAATTAGAAGTATTTAAGGTGACTGAGGTGCGGAAGCCGGGATTCAGCACCAGGCCTGTCTTTCCCCAAGGTTTATGCTCTTTTCGGTACAACAGTAGCTAGGATTGAGGCTTCTCCCCGCCCCCCAAAGTCTTTATATTCCTATTTCCATAGTCCAGGATCATTTAATTGAAGTCTGGAGGTGAAAATAATGGAGAGAGAGCTCTCCTAGGTGTCAAGAGACCTGGGTTCTAGAGCTAGCCCTAGTTTCACATGTGAAACCAGAGAGAGAGCTGGCGGCTTTGCCTGGACTTTGTCGGTTGTAAAGCACTAGTGACAAGCGTGGTGTTATTACTGAATAAGAAAACATCAGTCCTGGTTTTATTGTGGGATAGGAAGAACACCATTTAGGATTTTCCCACGGACACTCACTTAATCCCTTAATCTTGTTTGAAAGCGGTACTGGTAAAATTCACAATTTCATGAATGAAGAAGAATGAAGTAAGCATAACCGTGTCTACTCCCTTGCTTAGGTGCCATGGAACTAAAACAAGGAAAGAATATAAATGAGTCTTGTTTTTGAGACAAGGAAGCAAGAAGTGTCATCACTTTTGGATTTAATCCAGGGTCATAGGTCTTATTGCTAGACATGCCCTCATGAAATGATCTGGCTCAGTCCTACTTTTGGGCATGCAAAAGTTCATTTGTTACTTTCTGTGTGAAACAGAGACTGAGAGGTAATACAACTTGCTCAGAGTCACAGAGGGGCACCACAGAGACCGGAGAGAGTAGAACCACCTGTGAGTACGATGACCTTCCTGTTGAAAACACCAAAGCAAGTTGTGGTTTTGGAGATGTCTCTTTTCTATAGGAGCACTTAGTATTGCATTCCATAACCAGGGAATAATCTGTCCTCTGGCTTTCTAAATTAACCACCGTGTTTAATCTAAAATGATAGCTAAGGCTTTCTGAAATAAAAAGCTGTTGCATAACAGTTCCCTCTAACAGATGTTAACACATCTGCATTGCATCTGCTGGCCCCAGATCACCACATCTAGAAAACTTGGATAAATCCTCTGGTTTCAGAACCAGGTTGTTTATTGCTTCTCAACAAAAGTTCTTCAGCAGCCACTGTTTTCATTGTAGGTGTTTAGAGCCCGCTATCTTATCATTCAATGAACTAAAATGTGAAAACGACTCGTAAGTCTCTGATTATACATGGTGTCTGTGTTTCGTGCACCGCTCCAACAGCACTTCCTGCTGCCCTGTGCTGGAAGGGTTGTCAGCACTGCAAATTCTTGACAGCCACTAGTCAGGGAAGCTGTGGAGGGATCCACGCATCGGGTTGAAACTTAGATGAAATTTTGGATCCTGTGAAGCTATAATTTTATGATATCAACCTTGGTTAATCGGGAGAAGTAGATAACCATTTGCTAGTGATAGTAATCAATGCAGTCATTCTAAATTAGTATGTGTGTGTGTGTACACTATTAAAATTGGTAGAGAAGGCCTGAGGGATGATAGGATAGGATAAATTTGTCAGGTTCACTGCTTGGCTCTGACCATTTTCCCCTCATTTTATCTTCATGGTCTAATTAGTGTTCTATAATTTGGTTTTATCAAACCACTTCTGCAAAGGCCAGATAGTAAATACTTTAGGCTTTCCAGGTCACATAAGGTCTCTGTTGCCTATTCTTTTTTCCCTTATCCTGTTCCCTTTTCTCTTCAGTCCTCCAAAATTGTAAAAATCATTTTAGCTTGCAAGCTGTACAAAAATAGGTTGAGGCTGCATGTGGTCCAGGGTCTTATAGAAGGCAGATTCCTGATCTATACCATATATTTTTTTAAAGTTCTCTATTAGTTGACAGGTTGTTTATTTTTTTTCCCTATTCCAAGCAATGCTAAACAATGCTGCAATGAAAAATTCTACTACTCATGTCTTTGTTCATGTATGCCTATTGAATTCTAGACATGGAATTGATGGTTAAAGGGCATTTGCCTTTAACATTGGGATAGATATTGCCAAATTTCCTTTGCAAAGTTGTACCATTTCTACTTCTGCTAGTAGTGTATAAGAGTGCTATTTCCTATACCCTTGTAAAAACTCAATGATATCAAACTTTTTAACTCTTGCTCATCTGATGGATAAAAAATCATGTTTCACCTTTTAAAATTGTGTTTTCCTTATTCTTAGTGATGTCAGGACTCTTTTCATATATTTTTAGTCATTTAAACATACAGTGTCTGGCATAAATAATGCCCCTTTTTATTACAAAATCTTTTATTACAAAATCATAAGCATGTAATCCTGTAACATAGCAGCATTACCCTCAAGGTCATTACCATATGACATTTTAGGTGAAATGTTCAAATTAAAACTATAAATTATTACACCCATATTATTACCCTGCCAACCACGCTCCAGAAGGTGTGACTTCTGCCAGACCCTGTATTTTTCTGTGAATTTCCAATTCATTTGACTTTTGTTCTTTTGTTGTTAATTTGTAAGGGCTCTCATGAATCCTTTCTGTTTTATGTGTTGCAAAAATTCCACCCAGGCTGTCACTTGTCTTTTAACTCTGTTTAGAAATTTCATATTTTCATTTTAGAGAAACTAAAAATCCTTTATTTGTGACTTTTGGGGGTGTTATATCTTGCTTTGAATGTCTCCACTCTCAGATTAGAAGTATGTCCTTTTTAATAGTATACTTGATTAAATTCCTATTAGAATTTGACATAAGGAAAATAATGGTTTCTCTCAAACACCTACGCTTCTTTTTTTGCCTTGTCAAGAAACAGCCACATCTATGGTTTAAATGTAACTAGCCTACTTCCTCAGCTATGCAGTAGTTCCTTTGAGCTGTTAGTGCTACTGTGGTAGCTATAAACCTGAAAACAGAGGCTGGGCAAGTATGAAAACCTAGTCCCTGAATCGGAATCCAAGGCAGAAAAAAAAAAGGATCATTAGGAGACTTCAAATATGAATGAGGCAGCTCTGAGAATCTGAGCTGGTGGGACACATTTGATCAGCGGCACATGGGAGTTGCAAAGTGGACTGGAAATGGGATGGATGCACACAGCCTAGGGGGAATCTACAGCCACTGGCTCTGATCCTGTGAATTTGCAACTTCTACAGGCTCACAATCCCCATCCCACAATTCAGAAAGCCAGAGAACTCTAAAGACTCAAACTTTAAAAAAGATTTGTTGTTTAAACCTGACCTAAATAGATATGAAGCTATTTAAACCCTTTATCCTACTCAGTTCGAAAATTCATACATTTTGTTGCATATAGAACAGCGTCATTAATCTTAGGTTGAGCTCACATGATACTGGAGGGCATGTGCAGAGTCTGGTGTATGCACCTCCTTACCTCCTTTACTTTCTGGAGTAAAATGCTCTAAATTCTGAAACATATCTGGCCTTGAGGGTTTCTGTTAAGGGATTGTGGACCTGTGATAAATATCTTACCCAAAGGCTCAGACAGAGTTAGCTTCCTGCTTGCTTCTTTATGGTTTCTGGTTTTGCTTTCTAACATTATTTTTCATAATCCTATTGCATATGTATTTTTTAGTATAAGCTCTCAATTTTTTTGGCAACAGGATTGTGAAAGCAGCCTCCAAGAGGATCCATAATAATCCTTGCTTTTGTGTAGTCTCCTCCTATATTAAATCAAAGCTGCTTGGCTCTATTGTTCTTTTCACCACCAAGCTTTTGGGTGATTTGGTATGCAGAAATAGGTAACTAATGCAATGCGTGAAAGCTAATGAATAATTAATTAATTCTAAAAAACATTTATTGTTTGGAAACTGTTTTTTTTTTTTTTGCAGGGCCCCAAACCAATGAATAGATTTAATGTGGTGTTTGATTTCTGCATTGCATTTCCTGCATAATTTCCATATTGATGAATTTAGGATTTTATCATTTATCATACATAGGATATAAGTTTTTTTCCTCTCTTCTTTCCCTTTCCCCATGACACAACTGCTAACATAATTTTATTTTCATGAATAATATGTTCATTCAAATAAGGAGTTCCATGAAACTATTTATGGCATGATTATTCTGATTCTGGTTTAGAAATAATTTTCTATCAACTGTACATTGCTGTGTAACAAATCACCCCCAAATTCAGTGTTTTAAAACAATGATAGTTTACTGTTTCTCATAATTCTGGATTGGCTGGGCATTTCTTCGGCTGGTCTTGCCCAGACTCCCTCATGGTAGGTTTATTGGAGCTGGAGAGTCTAGATAATCTCATTCTTATGTTTGGGACCTTGGCAGGGATGGTTGGAAAGCTGGAATCTCTTTCTTCACATTGTCTCTCATCAGTATTCGAACCCAAGCTCTTTTCCATGGTGGCTGAGTACTAAAAGAGCAAAGGTGTAAGCCACAAGAAAATCTTGAGATCCAAGCTCTGGAACTTTCATAATGTCACTTCTGTGTCATTCTAAAGGTCAAAATGAGTCACGAGGTCGGTCCAGATTCAAAGGGTAAAAGAAGAGTCCCCACTTTTTATTGGAAAAGCAACAATATCTTATTGCAAAAGAGACAGACACAGGGAGAAGTGACCCCTTGGGGGGCATTATTGCAATGATTTACCACTTTAGGAGAAATTATAAATATATATTGATTTATAAGATTCCAGCAGCCTGAGTTTCTGAACTACAGAAGTAGGAGATCCAGAATGATTAATTGAACCCTCCAGAATGAGGGTTCTACATAAATAAACAAAGCAACAAATATTTCTTGACTGCCTCCTGTGCTTGGAATTCTGCTATTTATCCCTGAGGTGCTTTGCTAGGAGATAAATGTGACAACTTCTGTGAGTTATTGATGTTCTCTGCAGATGTGCCTATTGGATCCCACACTCTTGGCCATAACATCTGCCCTCAAGGTGTTTGATAGGGCATCTGAGCCCTGTTTGACTCCCCCTGCCTTTCCTGTTACACACTTTACCATATGACAAAGATGCCAGGAGTAAAGTCTTATGTCTTAAAATAATTGGAGTATGTGTCAGAAGGAGGTTATGGAATTATCTGTCTGTACTTTATGTGCAGAACAAAGTATTGAGCATTGGTTTACACAAACCCGAATAAGATACAAGACATGGAAGCATAGAGTCTGAAGGGAAAGCACAAAGCATCTGGCCATCCCTCTCATTTGAAAGATAAAAAAATTGAGACTCACAGATGTGACATGATCATGTTAAAATATCTATTTAGCGAAGAACTGCACCTACCATCTAGGAATTCTGACTTGCTGTTTCATGTTCTTTCTGCTGGCGCCTGCCATTTTGGCACATTATATCCTTAAAGAAAGAGACAATCATATCTAAATTTTATTGAGAGTTAATTGTGTGCCAAGCAGTGTGCGAAACATACAGTTTCCTCAATGAACCCTCGTAACAACTGGAGAAATGGATATTGTTAGTTCTCCCATTTGTAGAAGATGAGAGCTTAAGTAACTTTCCCAAACCCCCAAGATTAAAATTTCAGAGATAGTTTCTCACCCAGGAGTTTGTATTTCAGAGGCCCTGGTCTCAAGCATTGTGCTAGCCCTACTCTGTGAGAGAGGGTGTCAGTACGGAAAAAGCCAGAGGAGGTTGGGAGCCTGCTGAAGTATCGTGGATGATGTT